>JAKWJD010000357.1:0-200000 GCA_027705065.1 Solanum peruvianum | reverse complement strand
ACGACGACGATGATGATGACGACTATGATGATGACGATGATGATGGTATGATCGACATTATAGCCCTTAATGACTTTAAAATTTTAAACTCTTATCCTCACAGTCATCAATATAGTTCCTTTGTTGAAGCTAAAAAGTTGTTCAGAACAAGAACATGAAAGAAATGACTAGTAAAATAGAGAGCTGGAACAAAGTGTAAGAGATATGCGAGGATTGGGAGGTCACAAAAGTGTCTCGTTCAATGATTTTTGCATGCTTGACCATGTTCATTTGCCCATCAGTTTTTAAAACTCAAATGTTTGAGAAAATGATGGACATAATGATCTTGTAGCTCGTTTAAAGACATATTGTAACCGAATGAGAGGGGCTAGAAGCAAAGAAGAATTGCTCATGACCTATTTTTGGGAAAGTTTGATGGAAATTGCCTCAGAATGGTTCATAGATCAAGATAATTCTAACTGGCATACATGGGATGATTTGGCTCAATCATTTGTTCAACAATTTCAATATAACATTGACATAGTTCCAGATTGTATTGCACTTGCCAACATGAGGAAAAAGACTATAAATTTTTTTCCTGAATATGCTATTAGGTGCAGAAAGCAAGCTCCCTGGGTTAAGCAACCAATGAAATAGTTTGAAATGTTTAATGTTTTTCTCAAAGCGCAAGAACCTTACTACTTTTATTATTTAGCTTCAATTATTGGAAAAATATTTGCCGAACTTTTTAAGATTGGTGAAATGGTGGAAAATGACATCATGTCTTGAAATATTGTAAGGTCAAGTTTTTCTGAAAGCCACAATACATGTGATTAAAAATGGATGTGGAATTTTAGGGGAATAAATAAAGGAGGATGTAGCAAATATTGTGTCGGACACACAAAAGAGGTCCAAGGCATCCAGTTTATCTATATGCACCGCCTTAATTTTCATCACTATCTCCCCATGAAAGACACAACATACTCTATGGTCCCACCTCAATATGCACTATATGGTGCACAGCCATATGCATATCTACAAAACTATCCTCAATAGAGAGCACCAACACATCAATATGTTCATCCTTCTTCTCAAAAATTTTGAGCACCTTACTCCCCCATCAAAGACAGGGATATGAAGGAGGTCAAGACATGTGAAAAATTTCACACAATTTGAATAGTCTTATACGAGGTTATTGAGAAATTGAAACTTTTGAATATGATAGAGTTGGTTTCTCAAAATTTCGCAGACCTGCGTTCAAAAGGTTTCAATCCTATAGTAGGATGTGCTTACCATTCTAATGCCCAAGGGCACAATACTGGAGATTGTCAATGTTTGAAAAGTGAGGTAGAAAAGATGATCCAAGCAAAGATAATTGTGGTGGAAAATGATAATCTCCCAAATGTTACTCACAATGATATGTGATGACAATTTTTTCAAATTTGAAGAAAAGAAAATTGAAATTGATGGAGCTTTTAAGAAGGCTAACCTGCGAAGCACTAAGAAATCAAGTTTGGTGATTGGGAGACACTCTTCTTTTTTCTAAAAAAGTGTATGGACAGTTTATTTTGTCATCATTTCTACATTGCAATTTTTTTTTTTTAGTAAGTTAACATTTATATCATTTCTCTTATGTATTTGTTTGTTGAGTCTTGTCGTGATTTGGGATATTTATAGAATTATAACCTAAATTTAGTTAGTTGTCTTGTCACCAAGTTCTTTCATTTAAATATAATATTTATCTCGTGTCACTTTAATCCGTTCTATTTGACTTTTCATATAAGCATCTTTTTCCAATTCAAATTTTGTGACATGATTTGCAAGAGGATTTGGTCAGATCTTAAGGTTATATCTAGTCATGGAGTGAATACATAAAAAATGCATTCTGGAGATAAAAAAGGACTTAAACACCTTGATACGTCCTTTAGTATCGTGAAATGATTGAAAGAATAAGTTTCATCAATGCATGTCATTTGTTGTCGGGAAGGTACTACTCGAATGTAAATTTCTAGCTGACAAATTTGTGGCAAAAATGATAAACATATCCATCAATGCATATGTTGCAAAGAGATAATGTATGATTTTTATTTCACATCTTAAAGGGCATGCTTGTATTGGACATTTGTAATAATTGATATGACGAAAACAATGCATTCTACTATTCAAACACTGTGTAATCCTTTACTACCCATTTTGAGTCTTAATTTTATTTTCTTTCATACCCTTCTTTTGGAATAAAAATACACCAAAAAAAGTCATAAAAAGAAGAAAAAGAAGAAAAAGAAGTCACAAAAAAAAGAGTAAAAAGAAATGAAAACAGGTTGGAAAAAAATCAATAACAACAAAAGAATAAACTTCATTAACTACATCCAACCTGATTCTTGCTTTGATAAGATATCTAAGCAAACTTAGATTGAAGTTCGGTCCTATCAAGAAAAAATTCTGGAAAATCCTCATCACAAAAACTGGGGGAAAATAATAATAGTAATAATAATACTAATACTAATTCTATTATTATTATTATTATTATTATTATTATTATTATTATTATTATTATTATTATTATTATTATTTTATTTTTATTTTATTATTATTTTAGCAAAAATGAGTAGATTCCAAAAGTTGTAAGTCTTAACCCTATTACCACAATATCTTTGAACTTTCATGACGATCATTTCTTTGTAACCCTATCCAAAAGCCATATTACTATCCAAATAAAGATCTTCTGATCACTTTTTAACAATGACAACTCAAGCAAGCTTTCAGTGTTGATTATATAAGGAAAATGTCATGTCACATGCATAAGGAGTGAAAAATAAAGGATTATTATAGATGAAAATCCTCGAAAGTCCTATAAGAGATTATTGAATTGAGAAAGAGTACAAAAAATGAGATAATCTTATTGGTGAAAACCCTCATAGCACCGTAAGATGTAGTGAGTGAGAGATAATGAAAAAGAGAGATACTTGTCTCCAAATACCTTTCAAGGTATCACAAGTATTAGTCATAAATCTCGTGCAAAAGACTTCAAAGTTAAAAGTTGACAAAGATGAAGTATAGATTGATCGGACAGACCATGCCATTTAATTTGAAAAGGATGTCATGATCATTAGAATTGATCGCCTCTATCAATGAAGTCCATTTATTTTTATTATTTTTTTCAAAGGGTTAACTATTATTTCTTCTTATTCTGTGTCGCACAATTCGATCTTGAGTTAGTCTTCATTAAGCAAGTGAAAAATGATTCCAAAATTGCTACCATCTCTTCAATTGCATAAAATAATGCTTGGTTAGCACATAAATCGTTATAGGATCTAAGAAGTAATGATATACATAGTAACTTGTCAATAATTTACCATTTTTAAAAATTTATATGAATACAAGATTCAATTATTGTTGGACGGTGGAAACTTATAACAAATCTGAAGATGTTTTCAAGAGTATGGATTTGGGATGACTAGTAAAAAACAATCTGCCCAAACTGATATGGTTCAACATTGCAATATCGGGAGTAATCATCTTCAAATCCAATGCCACAAATCAACCACCAATTTAAAAATGACATTTTTTTTCTTTCTTGAAATAAGAAATTTTCTTGTTGAAATAAATATTGTTTCACGGATTGAAATTGGATAACAAAGTTAAAATCACCTTTTTTATTTTTGTACTTGCAAAAATAATTATTTTTATTTTCTCGTAAGATAAACACTTCCAAATCTGAGATTGAATTTTTATTTTCTCCTAGGATAAACACTTCCTAGTATGAGATTAATTTTTTTTTATTCTCCTAGGATAAACACTTTCTTTTCTGAGACGTAATTTTTTTTCTCTCCTAGGATAAACACTTCCTAGTCTAAGACATTATTTTTTTATTTTCTCCTAGAATAAACACTTCCTGGTCTGAGACATTTTTTTATTTTCTCCTAGAAAAAACACTTCCTAATCTGAGATGTAATGTTTTATTTTTTTCTCCTAGGATAAACACTTCCTAGTATGAGACATTATTTTTTTTTCTCCTAGGATAAACACTTTCTAGTCCGAGACCGTTATTTTTCATTTTCTCGTGGAATAAATGTTTCCTACTCTGAGACCGTTATTTTTATTTTCTCCTAGGATAAACACTTCCTAGTCTGAGACGTAATTTTTTATTCTTCTCCTAGGATAAACACTACTTAGTCTGAGACGTTTTTTGATTTTTTCATAAGATAAACACTTCCTAGTCTAAGACGTAATTTTTTATTTTCTCCAAGAATAAGCACTTCCTAGTTTGAAACGTTATTTTTTATTTTCTCCTAGGATAAAAACTTCCTAGTCTGAGACGCTATTGTTCTCCTAGGATAAACACTTCCTAGTCTGAGACCGAAATTATTCATTTTCTCTTAAGATAAGCACTTCCTAGTTTGAGACTGTTATTTTTCATTTTTTCTTAGGATAAAACACTTCCTATTATGAAACACACTTACAACCACAACCCCCCCCCCCCCATCATGCACACATACACAGTTCTTGACATAAAATTAGAAGTTTTAATTGGTTCACATGGTTGAATATTGAGCTTTTGATCTTGGAGAGTAAGGATCAATTTCCACTTGATACATTTTTTTTATTGCACCCGTGTTCGGATCAATTCCCACTTAATACATTTTTCTTGTTGTGACCATATTCGATGAATCCTAGATTCTCCTATATATGTAACAATTATTATATTTTTTAAATTTATACTTATAATAGCATTTGTAGAATACAATAAGCAAAAATTATACATGTAATGATAGGAGATAATAATTGGTGACACTCAATTTTGGCATAACATTTTCAAAACTCATACTTTTTAAATTGATTTATTTAATAGTTTAAATTATATATATTTTTTATAATTTTAAATAAGTTTATCGATTACTATCCTTATTTGTCAAAATTTAAGATTTTTTATCACTTAAATCTTAATTAATTTTTTTTTCTTCTTTCCTTTTAACAGTCAGTTGAATACATTCAAATATTTTTATTTTTCATTTTTATTTTTTGATTAAATCATTATTTTGCTAAATTCATGTCTTTAGTCGCGTTATATATATATATATATATATATATATATATATATATATATATATATATATATATATATTATTTATAATATTTATTAATATTTATTTTTATATTTTACACAATCTGAAAATTATTCAAATATTACGTGTAAATTTTACATACAAAAAATTGATCAAGAATTTTAGGTCACAAATTCGAGCTCATTAAATAATAACTCAATATTTAATAAAAAATTAGGTCAAAATAAGAGGTGGGAAATGATATTTTTTACATGGGAAAAACAATTTCCTAATGAAAAAATCCTAACTTTTTCCTCTCCCATTTTCTTCCCTCAGCCGCCACCCTCCAAAAGCCATTCCCTCACCATTATTTTTTTTCGACCAGCAGCTCCAAGCCAGCAACCATCCTCACGCCGGTGCATCTGTAACCACGGCAAAACCCCTTTCCAACTCCACCCAGATTCAACTCCAAACCACCAGGAAGCAGCTACCATCAACACCAATAATCGACCTCCGCCAGATGCAAAATAAGCTATCAACAACAGCTTCCTTCGTTGTTCCATCGAGGAGCTTGTAGCTCCGACAAACTGGAGCTCAACCGGTTTCACACCACCACAAGTACTAGACAGCAGCGAACCAGACCCCTTCCCTTTCCCCCCTTCCAATATTTTCTTTGGTTGTTGTTTTATTCATTTTTGTAGGTCACTGGAGAGCTCAAAGCTTGCACCACAACTCGAGTTCAAAACTCACCAGCAAACCTGCTGCTTGTCACCCAAAACTGTCAGTTTGCGACCTCCGATCCAAATCGGTGAGCAAAAGAGCTTGAAGCTCGCAACAACCAGCTCGACCAACAACACGGGCTCCGAGCTCCATTTCTGACTACGATTTAGCTCGAACCACCGCCACAGTCCAACTAAGAAGAAATCCACCTCAATCTCTAACCACCAGCAAAGCACGGACCTCCAATCTCCAACTCCGGTAACCTCTTTCACTTTGCTTCTCTTTTAGATCTAACCGGAGGATTTCAAATTCTGGCCATTATTATTTTATTCTTGTGATTCTTTAGTCACTATTATGATATTCCAGTGCCCCCGACTATATTATTGAGCTTTGCGCAAAACGTGAGGGTAGTTATTAACTCATACTCCATTAATGTTTTGTTGTTATTTTTGCGCTGTTTCTTGTTCTTATTACCTTTAGTAATATGTGTAAATTTATTTTCTTATAGACTTAGCTTTGTTAGTCATAGTTCTTGATTATGGTGTTTGTTCTATTGCAATTTATATTTTTTTAGGTTTTGTGTGTTTTTGTTAATATTAATTCGTGGTTGATTTCTATATACTATTTTACTATTATTATTTTATTATTTTATTTTGGGGCAAGTTTTATTCACTTTTTTGTTAGTTTTTTTATTACTGTGTTTCATTTTTATTTTTGGCGACTATATTTATAAGTCTAGTAATTATTGCTCATTTTGCTTTCATTAATTTCTTGTGAATTGTTTTTACTTTTATTAAATATTTATTTATTTTGGACGTTTTGATTCTAAAGTTAGGTATAATTTGTATTTGTGATTTCTTTATTATCTTGTTTGTCACTATTTACCGTTTTGTTATTAACAATTATGTTGATAGTCACTATGGTTTGGTTAGTTTATTTTATTTCACTTTTCACTTTGTTATGTTAATTATTAGTAACGTTGCATATTATCTTAATCGATTTTATTAGTTTCATATGATTGTTTCTATGGTTGATTGATCCATTTTTTTCATTTATTATTATTTTTAATTATTTGGGTAATTTATTCAATGATTAAAATGACCAATGAGAAAATCTTTCCGTTGGTTTTGGAGGCTTCCTAATATTAAAGACGGAAATTTATTTTATCTTTATGTATTTTACTTGTTAAAAATGGCCAATGAAAAAACTCTCCATCGGTTTTTAGATGTCTTCCCATTTTAAAGACGAAAATTTAATTTAAGTTTATATATGTTATTTGTTAAAATTGCCGATGAAAAAATTACCGTCGACTTCCAAGCCCTTCCATGTTAATGAGACAGATTCTATTTTCAGTTATTTATTTCATTTATTTATTTATTTAATTTCATATTTATTTATCACTAACTCTTTTTTACTAAGTGTCTTTACAAGTACCAAGAGGCGCTTTTCCTAGAAGTTACTCGAATGTAGTTCGAATCATACTTTTTATTCAATATTTTGTATATAATGACGTTAGGCAAACTTTAGGTCGTTTTTTTATTTTCTTATTCTATTATTTGTGCATATTGAATGTTTATTATACTTGTACATTATTTTATTCTCTTTCTTAATTTAAATAAAAATTAATTCAGTTAGGACTCACATTTGTGGATTTCGAAGGGTGATTAACCCCTTTCATTCGGAATAATTCGAACCCCTTACCTAGAACCAAATTATTTTCGTAGATCATTTAATGGTTTTCTAGTTTATTCCTAAAATTAATTGGTGACTCCTTGAAAATTCGTTTATTCCTTATATTCTTTATAATTAAATCAATTATTATTTTTCGAGTTATAGCGTCATTTCTCTCTATTTGAATAGAGTAGGAATGTAAACAATAATAACTATAAATAAAAGCAAAAGTCATTCCAAAAATTATCTCTCCGGCCATACTTCACCAGGATGAAGTTCACTCTTCCCTTTTCCCATTTGGATCCAAAAATCCCCCCCCCCCCCAAATTATAAAATATGAAAATTCACCCCTAAAATTTTATAACCTAACTAAATATCTTATCCCCCTTCCCACTTGTCAAAAACCTAAAATCCCTTTTCTCCTCTTTTCACGTCATTTCGTAGTGCTTCATCTAGGGTTGGAAGGGGGATTGGGTTGGCCCGCGTCGACCCGCGATCGGTTCGAGAATTGGCTCGCTCGACCTGGTCCCATAGATTCTCGCGGATTGGGGGTAATGGGGGTTAGGGGACCGGTAAGGGGCAGGTTCACCATTCGGTCCCGATCGACTTGGCCCGACTGAACCGACCGGTTCATGGGATCCCTTATTAATTTTTTTAATTTTTTTTTTTTGGAATTAAGTTGTTGCCAATCGTTGGGGGAAACGGCTAGTGCCCCCCAACGATTTTTTTTTACTTTACTTCACCAACACCCACTACCACCCGCCTACTTTTAATACTTAAATTTAAATGCTCAAATTACCACAAATACACTTTATCTCAATTATAATATTATAAATGGAAAAGGGCCTAAAATACCCTTAAACTATTGGATTTGGTAAAAAAATACCCCCGTTAACCTATTGGCTCCATAATGCCCTTGATGTTAATCTTTAGGGCCTATAATGCCCTTATTACTAACAGTCTTTGTAACAAAAATAATTAAAACTTTCATTTATTACATGTCATGCTATGACTTTTTGAAAATTTAATTAACTTAAACAAATCAAAATCCAACCCAATCCGGATCCACCTATTAATCTCTACCGCCCCAACTACAAATCGTCTAATTAACATTTGGGTTACTATTCCAATGTATATGCATAAAAATCATGGAGACTTCTCAATGAGATTTGTGTGAGAAGGAGGAGCAACTATGCCATGTTCAAGTATACAGAGGACTGAAGTGTTTCTTTATTTCTGCTAACTCCCAAATGAAATGTTTTTGCTGCTGCAAAAATTGATGACACATGATTTTCTAGATCTAGAGCAACTCTCGAGATGGGAACAATTGCAACAGGTTTCCTTAGACTAACGAATTCCACAGACACAATACTCTTGGTGATTGGATCTCTCCTACTATAGTAACAATAATCAATCTTCTCGAATATTCATACTTAAAAAATCTACCTAGATTAGTCGTGGCATTCTTGATGATTGGGCAAGGCATCTGCTAATTTTGAAGAACCGAAATGTAGTGCTTAATCAAAGGATATGGCAAAACAAACACCAACATTGTATCATCAAAAATCACTTTGTTCTCCAATGCCATTGAACGAACCATTGACTATATTATCCTTTCCAGTATGATTGTGAACAAGAATTGATTCATCCATAAGGAATTCCAACATTGGTCAGTGTTTATTCTACAACCAAAAAAGAGAAAAAAAGAAAATGGAGTTTCTAGCTGGGCTGGTATGGATTAATAGGTTGATCTGGGTTGGGTTGGGATTTTTATTTGTTTAGGTTAGTTAAGTTTTCAACAAATCATAGCATGCCATGTATTAAGTGAGTTTTAATTATTTTTGTTATAATGATTGTTAGTAATAAGGGCATTATAGGCCCTAGAGATTGATGACAAGGGCATTATGGAGTCAATAGGTTAACAGAGGGTATTTTTGTATCAAATCCAATAGTTTAAGGGTATTTTTGGTTCTTTTTATGTATTATAAGTACCCCTCTATCCCTTATTATTTCTTACAAAATTATCTATTTTCTATATCCTCTCAAGTCTCAATCTTAATTCTTAAGTTTTAATTTTATTTTATTTAAGTCTCATATTATTATAATACGTATAGTCCAATTTTGAATTTTCATATTATATCTGTAGGTAGTGAAGTTTTATGATAAATTCATATTAAATTTGGGTTAAATCTTAAATTATCATACGTTGACCAAGTCAAATTACTAGTTGATAAAGTCGGATTAATATCTATGTCAAAATTGTATGACTTAAATCAAGTCTAGATCACTTGGGCCAGTCCATTAAGTTGACAAGATGAGTCCAACTCATGTTTTTCGGCCCAGGGGTTTAAAATTGCTCAGACCAAAATACCTCTAAAGCCTTAAATTAAGACTATATAAAGAGGTCTTCTTCTGACCAAAAGACACACAAATACATACATACAAAAATACATAGTTGCTCTTCAGTGGTGATCAGCAAGTCTTCCGCATACAAAGAAATCTTCGCTCCAAGTGTTGAGCCGCAAGTATTCCATCAAATCAAGATCATTTGTGAAGAGAAAAATCATAGGATTACATCTTTTATTAAATATTTCATAAAGATTGTAACCTTCGCATAAATCCAAGTTCAAATATTATTGTTTGCTTGCTATTTTTCCTTTTTAGTTTGCTGTTTTTCAGGAATGAAACTTTAGACGCATACAAATTGGCACGCCCAGTGGGACAATCTTTACCTCTCATGTTTTCTCTTCCAAATACAAGTTCAAGAACATTGAGATGACTTCGAAGAAGATCAACTCGAAATCTGCATCTGCATCCAAATTTGGATCTACATCCGTATCTACATTTGCATCATAATTGGGATACATATCCACATCTGCATTGAGATCTGCATCTGCATCCAAATCTGTATCTACATTTGGATCTGTATCTGCATCAAAATCTGCATCTGCATCAAAATCTGGATCTGTATCAAAATTTACGTCTATATCAAAATCTGCATCTGCATTTGGATTTGCATCTGCTTCCACAAAAAAATGATGGATCCAAATTCTACATCGATGTGGAAAAATCCTTGATGTTACTGCGGGAAACATGGGACCTATCACAAGGAACCAAGCAAAGATGTTGGGACAACAAGTCTCAGGAGCGTCGTCCGAATCTGCTGTTGCTTTTGGTTTCTCCCCAAGATATGTGGAGTCTCCTATGAAAGACGCAAAAGAAGACATCGCCAAAATGGTCGAGAGGGTTCTTGACCAGTTGAGCCTATCTACATACGAAAAGCCTTTTGCTTTAATCGACGATGATGTCTTGAGCACTGGATCTACCCCACATAACATGTTTGCATCACAAGTTTGGGAAAATCAACACCTTTCTCCATCACATACTATGGTAATGCACGCAATGGTGATTAGCACTAAGGCTGGCAAACGGACCGGTTTTTGGCCGGTCCGGTCCGGTTCCAATCCGGTTCCCGTACCGGTCCGTCCGGTACCGGTTGAACCGGTAAGGAACCGGTCTTCCAGTATACAGGACCGGGTACCGGACCGGTTCCCGGTTTTTTATCCGGTTGAACCGGTTCGGTAAGAACCGGTTCCGGTCCGGTCCAATCCGGTAAGGACCGGTTTAGCCGGATTTTTTTTTTTTTTTTTTATATATTTTTAATATTACCGTTTTATTACCGTTGGGCCCTTCTAGCCGTTGGGCTGGGGCCCAAAACGGTCAAATATGACCCCCCACCCCCATCTAACCCATTTACACTATAAATATACCATTTTTTTCAATTTTAAATCACAAATTCAATACTTATACATTCTTATACAATCTCTCAAAGTCTCAAACTCTCAATTATAAATCTCTCATAAATTATTAATTATTATATTGTGATATTGAGTTGAAGTTTGAATTTCGGAAGCTACAATCGGCATCTATCAAATCCGGCTTTCGTTATACGTCTACATTTACGTAGACGTTTGGTACATTCGTTCCAACTTCCAACTATTAACTTTAATTGTTATTTGTTTATTAATTTAGTTGTTTTATCTCTTTTATTATATTATTTTGCTTGTTTTTCTCTTAATATTTAATTGTTTTAAATTTTAACATGAATTCGGAAAGAAATAGTGGTAAAAGACCAATGTCGGAATTAAAAAATAAAAAGGGAGGAATAAATAGTTCTTGTTCTAAAAATTTGCCACCTAGATATTTAGTTAATACTAATGATTATACTTGTGTTAATGAAACTTTTTTTACGTCACCAAGACCTATTGAATTTAATTCTGAAAATGAAGTAGATCATGAGTCTTTAAATAGACATTATACTAATTTTGAAGAAGAATTAGAAGAAGAAGTAGAAATAAATGAGGAAGATGAAGAGACCCCTACCCCGACTAGTCCGGTTACCGAAGTCCCTTCTTTACCTACTTTTTCAAATGTCGCCGCCGTACGTGTTAAAAGATCGTTAGTATGGAAATTTTTGATACAAAATGAGGAGAAAACTACTGTTACGTGCAGTAAATGTAAATTGATAATGAAACATGTAACTACGGGTACGCAAGGGGGAACGGGACGACTAAGAACACATTTACGAAAGTGTAATAAAGAATTTGCTCGCCTAGATGATATAGAAAGAGCTAATAGAAATGGAACACCCATACCCGAAAGTTCTATGGGTGTTGGAGGTTCTAATATGGTTCAAAGTGTATTAAATACGTCTAACCCGGCTAGTCGAAGCACACACCGCACATATAGTAAAGAAAAAGATCGTAGAGAATTAGCTAAAATGGTTGCTGTTTGTGGTTTACCTTTTTCATTTCCTTCTCATCCTGGTTTTGTTCATTATATTCGAGAATTATATAACCCAGATTATGAAGGTATTCCAAGAAATACAATTAAAAGTGATCTTTTTAAATATCAAAAAGAATATTCTCATTTTCTTTGTTGTTTATTTGCTTATTATGATGGTAGGTTATCTATTACTTCTGATATGGGACGTAGTCCTAATGGTAACGATTATTTAACACTTACTGTCCATTGGATTGACCATGAATGGAACATGCAAAAACGAATATTAGCGTATAAATATGTTGAAGAAAATAAAACCGGTTCTTATATAGCATTTAAAGTAGGCTCTATTTTACAATATTATGGAATATGTGATAAAATAATGAGTGTCGCTTTAGATAATGCTTCTAATAATTTAAGTGCCGTTGATTATTTAAAAATTAGACTTTGTCCAATTGATAATAGTTGTTTTCATATTAAGTGTGCCGCACATGTTTATAATTTAATAGTAAAAGATGGTATTTCTCAATTTGGAGTTTCTTGTGAAAAAATTAGACTTGCTTGTAATTGGATTTTTAAAGCTAAAGTAAAAGCTAGAATTACTGAATTTAAAAATCGTTGTAATGAATGTGGACTTGCATATAGAAAAATTCCAAAAGAAATATGCACTAGATGGAATTCTTTATTTGAAATGCTTCAAGTTGCTTATGTTTATCAAGAACCGCTACAATTAGTTTTTAATGCTCATAATGCGGATCCGAATTTAAGAATTGGCTTTGAAGATTGGCAAAATGTTGAAGAACTGATTGATTTTTTAAAAGTTTTTTATAAAGCAACAAATGAATGTTCTGGTCAATACTATCCTACTATTTCTTCTGTTTTAGTAAACATTTGTGCTATTTCAATTGAATTTGCTAAATATAAAGGAAAAGAACATTTTAAAGATTCAGTTGCTTTTATGATTGAAAAATTCAAAAAATATTTTTTCCCTATTCCTCAAATCTATTTGACTGCTACTACTTTCAACCCAAATTATAAATTAAGAGGTGTTCAAAGAATGGTTGAAAAGATTTATAAAAATTTAGAAATTAAAGATGATGAAACTCCTAGTGTTGAACAATGTAAAAGTAGCATTTATACAAAAGTTAAAGAATTATATAATGCATATAAAGTTATGGAAAAAAATATTCCAATAGTTGAACCTTCATCTTCTAAGCCTAAAAGTGATGATACAGATGACATGATGGATGAATATCTTGAGCTTGAAAGTGATGATGAAACTAATAATGATTTTGATTTATATTTCAACCAGGCACGGGAAAAGATTAGGCGTGACGAAGGAGAACTTCAACCTCGAATATTAAATTGGTGGAAGAATCGTCAAAAACAATTTCCGACACTTTCTAGGATTGTTCGAGATGTGCTAGCGATTCAAGCATCATCGGTCGCTTCGGAGCAAGCCTTTAGTGCAGCGAGATTTATGATTGGAGATCATCGATATTCATTAGCAAAGGACAGTTTGGAAATATCGGTGTTGTTTCGAGATTGGGTCAATGCCGAAAGAAGAAACACCGGACTACCACTATTAAGTAGCCATATAGAAGACCAAATAGATGAAATATTTGGTGAGAATAGTGATGATGGCATGGAAGCAATGGACGAAGAACGACAAATGCCAATTCCAAAAAATCTTTCTTTTCAAATGATACAAAATTTACAAAAAGATTTTAGAAAAAATTGGAATTGTTAGTATAATAATTACTAATTTACTATTCAATTCCTCCTAAATTATGTACTCTTCTCTTTCTAATATTTGTATTGTATAATTTATTTATTTGAAATTTGAATAAATATACGGCTATTCGCCTTGAGTTTTTCTTTTATAATAGTCTCTTCTATTTAATTCATGTCTTTTTATAAATTTAATTTTTAATTATTTTAATAAAAGTTTATATTATAACTTTAAATTCAATATAAACTTTAAAGTTTACATGTAATTTCAAACTTTAAATTCAATATAAAGTTTAAAAAACTTTAAATTCAATTTCAAACTTAAATTCAATTTGAAACTTTAAATTCAATATAAACTTCAAAGTATAAATTTAATTTCAAAACTATAAAGTTTTCAATTGAAGTTTTAAAATATAAATAAATAATTAAAATAACTAAAAAAAAAAAAAAAAAAAAAACCGGTAAGACCCGGTTCCAAACCGGTCCAACCCGGTTCCAAACCGGTAACTAACGGACCGGGCGGAACCGGGAAACTTTTCCGGTAAAACCGGTCCGGTAAGATCCGGTACCGGTAAGAAAATCCGGTAAGAAAAATCCGGTACCGGTCCGGTAACCGATAAAACCGGTCCTGTTGACCCGGTCCTGCCCGTTTGCCAGTCTTAATTAGCACTTCATCTGTTGAAGAACAACTTGCGAGCTTGACAAGAGCTATTGAAGGCTTGACCAAGTATGTTCAAGATCAAGATGCTCAAATTGTTAAGCTAACTGATCGGATGGAAGGCATGATGGATGAAGAATCAAGCCATCCGCCTGGAAAATGTCCACAAGTACAAAAGACGATTGATCGCCCTTCAAAGCAAGTGGAAGATGCTAAAGAGATCCAAGTTTCCTTTGACGGAACGATCCACAGCAACCAAATCAAGGAGTTCATCATGGGGACCATTAAATACAAGTACGAGGTTACTACGAAATCTTCCTTGACATATGCAAGACCATACAGTGCAAGGATTGATAGTTTGGAAATGCTTGCCGGTTATCAACCTCCAAAATTTCAGCATTTCGATGGTAAGGGAAGCCCAAAGCAACATGTGGCACACTTCATTGAAACATGCAACAATGTTGGGCAATACAGATACTACCTCATTCAACAATTTGTCCGCTCCCTTAAGGGCAATGCTTTCGATTGGTACAGAGACCTTGAGTCTGGTTCCATTGATAGTTAGGAACAAATGGAGCAAGAATGTCTCAACTACTTATATAGCACTAGACGTAGTGTAAGCATGGTGGAACTTACAAACACACGTCAGCGCAATGAAGAGTCGGTCTTTAACTTCCTCAACCGATGGAGGCATGCAAGTCTAAACTGTAAAGATAGACTTAGTGAAGCTTCAGGCATAGAGATGTGCATTCAAGGTATGTGTTGGGGTCTCCACTATATTTTGCAAGGCATAAAGCCTAAATATTTTGAAGGATTGTCCACTCGCGCTCATGATATGGAATTGAGCATGTCGTCAGTTGGAACTGAAGTTCCACCTGTCCACGAACTCCTCAAAGTCAAAGAAAGACAAGAATTCAAGAAAATGGGAAAATATTTGCCTAAGATTGAAAACAAGGATTCCATGAACGTCAATACTTATCATGTGAAATTCACCACAAGGCTGGGCAATACACAGAGCGCAAAATCGACTTCTTTTGAAAGAGGGAAGAATCAAAAGCTCACTTTGAAGGAAATGCAGCAAAAGAACTACCCATTTCTTCACGCAGATATTTCCGCAATCTTTGATGAACTCTTTGAGATGAAACTTTTTAAGTTACCAGAGATGAAACGACCAAATGACGCAGGGAGGAGTGATGATCCAAAATACTGCAAATATCATCAGTTGGTTGGCCACCCTATCAGAAATGCTGTCTTCAAGGACAAAATCATGTACTTAGCTCGCGAAGGGAAGATTGAACTTGAAGATGAGAAATTGAGTTAAACCAAGTCAATTTCGTTTCTAACTTACCCAATCTGGTCACATGCAGTTTTGTTGAAGGAAATAATGATCAAGACATCCCAAACATCAATCAGACAAGAATGGTTAAGTTTGGAGACTTTGAGCCTATTGATATAAATAATTTGTTATCTCTTCCTATACCAAGTGATGCTGCTTCTGTACGAGAAGGATCAACGAGAGAAGATGAAGACCCAGTCGATGATCTTAATGGTACGGGTTGGACTCTTGTGACTCGTTGTAGACGCCAAAAAATGAGTTCGCACAAAGAGTCAACAAAGCGACACGTCAGGGAAAGATGGTAACGAGACCTAAAACCAAAATTTTGAGTCTGCATTAAAAGAAAAAGGTAAAGGAGCACCACTACCAAGAGAGGCCTCGACCAATTACATTTGGAGAATACATTCCATATTGGTTCTACACAAAGTTCACATGTGATGGCACAAAAGCTCTATGTTGTAATGTCGATGAAAAGGAAGCGAAAGATGCAACTCCATCATATCAATCATCAAATGATTCTCCAAAGTTGTCTCCTAAAGTTGAAAATCCATCATGCTCATCACCAAAATATGCTTCACATTCATCTGTTGGAGTCAAAAATGCATGTATGACCAAAATTACATTTTCTGACAATGATCTTCTTTTTGGTGACATGTTTCATAATCGCCCTTTATTCATGGTCTGTTTTGCGCGTGAGAAAAGACTTAATAGAATCCTAGTCGATAGAGGATTTGGAATCAAGATCCTTCCTATTCGCACAATGAAAGAACTTGGGATATCAACAGTTGATCTTACTGATAGTCGCTTGATGATCCAAGGATTCAATCAAGGAGGAAAAAGGTCCATATGGACCACCAAAGTAAACCGCACCATCGGAGAGTTACAATCAAGCGTGTGGTTACATGTAATTAATGTAAAGACTTCATATAACATTTTGCTTGGTAGGCCGTGGGTACATGAGAACAAAGTAGTCTCATCACCTACCATCAATGTTTGAAGTATTATGAGAATGGAGTTGCAAAAAGGATTATTGCAAATGATAATCCATTCACTGAAGATGAAGCTCACTTTGCTATGCAAAGTTTTATTTGAAGAAATATTCCATAAAAGTTAATGACATTGCATTCGGAAATGTCGGACTCCTCATCAATATGGCTAAGGTAGTGGTCGGTAAGCCAAAAGTCGCAAAAAAGGAAGATCCAAATCTTGACAATCCAAACAAGATTTCTAACATGATTGATGTTTTTTCAAGTAAAAAGGTCACATCCATTCTTCATTATGCCCAAAGGCAAAGGGGGACAAGGGACACTCTCTCGAGTTGCGAGAAAGTGCGCTGGAAGGTTTGACCCTTCCTGTAAGGAGAATTGATATGATGAAGTCATCCAAAAAATTACATGGGAAGTTTATGGCTCCTAAGTCATTGCTTCATGATATATTTGTGGCCTGTAAGTCACCCTAATATGAAGAACTCCCAATGAAGCGTACAGAAGAAGGTTTTGATCCTAATGCTTACAGGCTGCTAGAAAAAGTTGGATTTGATCCAAATGAACCATCAAAAAATTGGGGAAGGTTCCCTCCGAACCCGTTATGAGGCAACAACGTGAAGGGGTGGGCTACAAAGAGCCTCCACCTATCCGCATCTCCAATACATAACTGCGGAAGATGAGTATGCTAATTCTAACAAGAGGCCTTCTATCTTCGATCGACTTGGAAGATCAACACAGAGGATTTCTGTATTTGAGAGGTCAGGACCATTGAGGAATAAAAACAATGGTCGAAGAAATATCAAGGGTATGCAAGCATTTGCTTTACCCAAATCTCAAAATGCTCCTAAAGACTTTCTAAGTCTAATCCCTTCTTGAATGTGGCGACATACGAACATTGTGATCTCTTGTGGAGAAGTACTAAAGGCAAAGTCGCATGTCGTGGTCTACACTAAGCAACGTGAGGAAGATTAAGAAAGTGTTGGCTCTTCATATCACGTCACTACATAAGATGAAATGCATACTTATTCTCCAATTAAAATTGCTTGAGAGTCGGAGAATGTTTCATGGTGTTACCACATATCTTTCAGCGATGGCAAACCTCAAGAAGATGAAGATGATAAAGATGCGCCACCCGAACTTGAAGAAGGAGTAAAGGTGAAAGTTGACGCATTGAAAGAAATCAACCTTGGAACTTATGAAGATCCAAAACCCACTTATGTGAATGCTTCACTAGCAAGTGATGAGGAAAGGGCCTATGTCGACTTACTCAAAGAGTATAAAGATGTATTTTCTTGGAGTTACAAAGAAATGCCTTGATTAGACTCGAAGGTAGCAGTCCATCATCTTGCTGTGAAAAGCAGTGCACGTCCCATCAAGCAGTCTCATTGACATTTTAGGCCTGCATTGGTTCCCGTGTCGAAATTGAAGTTAACAAGCTTATTGAGGCTGGATTCATCGGTGAAGTTAAGTACCCCTCATGGGTTTCAAGTATTGTCCTCGTGAGGAAGAAAAATGGGAAAATTCGAGTTTGTGTCACCTTTCGGGATCTCAATAATGCATGTCCAAAAGATAATTTCCACTTCCTATCCCTAAGCTAATGATTGATGCTATTATTGGGTATGAGGCGATGTCTTTTATGGATGGTTCATCCGACTACAACCAGATCCGCATGTCACCAAAGGATGAAGAGTTGACCGCATTCCGCACTCCTAAAGGCATTTATTACTAAAAAGTAATGCCTTTTGGTTTGGAGAATGTAGGAGCGACATACCAAAGAGCTATGCAGAACATCTTTGATAACATTCTTCACAAAAATGTTGAATGTTATGTTGATGATTTAGTAGTGAAATCAAGGAAAAAGTGTGACCACTTGCAAGATTTAAGGATGGTTTTTGATCTACTAAGAAGGTATTAACTTAGAATGAATCCTTTGAAATGTGCATTTGGAGTTACCTCTGGAAAATTCCTTGGCTTCATTGTACGTCATCGATGAATCAAAATTGATCAAGCGAAAAAAAATGCAATTATAAAGATGGTCGACCCAAGAAGCATCCATGAATTGAAGAGTTTGCAAGGGAATCTAGCATATCTTAGGAGATTCATCTCGAATCTAGCTGGAATGTATCAACTATTCGGTCGTCTTATGAAAAAGGGCACTCTTTTCGAATAGGACCAAGATTGTAGTAATGCCTTTTAGAGCATCAAGTCATACTTGACCAAACAACCTGTTTTGCCAGTCCTGTTCCTGGATAACCAATGATGCTTTACATATCTGCTCAAGAAAGCTTAGTGGGAGCATTGTTAGCCCAAGAGAATGTGGAAGGGAAAGAAAATTCCCTTTACTACTTGAGTAGGATGATGACACCAAATGAGTTGAAATACTCGCCAATCGTAAAGCTATGTTTGGCCTTGGTCTTTTCAATTCAGAAGATGAAACACTACTTTCAAGCTCACGTCGTTTGTCTTGTTTCTAAATCAAATCCCATCAATTTGTGATGTCAAAACCCGTCCTCCATGATCGACTAGAAAGATGGTACCTCCATTTTAGCAATTTGAAATTGTGTATGCTACTCAAAAGGTTGTGAAAGGTCAAGCATTGGCAGACTTCTTAGCACACCACCCGATACCTGATGATTGGGAACTCACTGATGAATTACCTGATGAAGATACAATGGTTGTTGAAGTTAAACAGCCTGATGAAGATGCAATGTTTCTCCAATAATGTTGTAGAATATCAAGCCTTAATACTTGAGCTTGAAATGGCTGTCGATATGAAGCAATTGCAATTACAAGTTTTTGGAAACTCTGAATTAGTGATCAATCAATTGTTAGGTAGCTATGAAGTCAAAAAGCCAGAATTGTGCCTCTATAATGATTATGCACAAAACTTGATTAGATGGATTGGAGATGTAAATCTTCAACATGTTCCAAGAAAGGAAAATAATAAAGCTGATGCCTTAGCTGCTTTGGTTCAACATTGACTCTGCCCGTCCAAGCTTAAATCACTATCTGCCAAAAATGGATAGTACCACCAGATGAAAATAAAGAAAGCAAGCTTGAACATCTTGTAGATGTTTCACAAGTTGAGATAGCCTACTGGAGACATGCATTCGTTGATTACTTGTGCTACAATATACTTTCAGAAGATCCAAAGAGAAAGACTGAAATCCGTCGTCGTGCTCCTCGGTTTCTTTACTATAAAGATACTCTATATCTACGATCATTCGAGGGGGTTCTCTTGCGTTGTTTGGGAGAAGAAGAAGTAAATCAAGCTATGCAATAAGAACATTCTGGAGTTTGTGGATCACATCAATCAGGGCCAAAGTTGCATTTTCATATAAAAAGAATGGGCTATTATTGGCCAACAATGGTAAAAGATCGTTTGGATTATGCTCGAAGATGTAAAGCATGCCAATTTCATGCAAACTTTATGCACAACATCCTTATGTATTACATTCGACTATAGCGTCTTTGCAATTTGACGCTTGGGGGCTAGACGTAGTTGGACCAATGCCGAAATCTTCTGGCGGCCACTTGTACATCCTTGCTGTGATAAATTACTTCTCAAAATGGCTGAGGCGGTAGCCCTCAAAGAAGTAAAGAAGGAAAATGTGGCAAACTTCATGAAGGTGAATATCATCTATCGTTTTGGCATTCCTAGTTATACACTAACAGATAACGGAAAGCCATTTGCCAATAAATTGATGGATAAGATTTGCGGCCTTTTTGGCTTCAAGCAATGTAATTCTTCAATGTATTATGCTTCTGCAAATGGTCTAGCTGAAGCATTTAACAAGACCCTGTACAACTTGTTAAAGAAGGTCGTCTCCAAATCTAAAAGAGATTGGCATGAATGAATGGATGAAGCTCTTTGGGCATACCGGATGACTCATCGCACGCCGACTCAAGCAACTCCTTATTCTCTTATTTTTGGAACTGAAGTAGTTCTTCCACTTGAACGACAAATACCTTCATTGAGGATTGCCATCCAAAAGGGACTTACTGAAGAAGATAATGCTCGCCTGCGTCTTGAATAGTTGGAAGCTCTCGATAAGAAAAGGTTGGGAGCTCAACAAAGTCTTGTATGCTACCAAGCTTGTCTTTCTCGTGCTTACAATAAAAAAAATTCGCCTAAGGTCCTTCCAAGTTGGTGATCAAGTTCTTGCAGTTAGAAGGCCAATTATCATATATCATAAATCGAAAAGCAAGTTCACCTCAAAATAGGATGGACCATACGTCATCCAAGAAGTCTATTCAAGTGGAGCTTACAAACTTGTGGATGCAAAGGACTTGCAGATTTGTCACATCAATGATAAATTCTTGAAGAAGTACTATCCTTGAAGCTGCGTCATGCTCCTGGCCAGCAAGAGTATAAATTGTGTACTGCTCCCAAAAAAAATGTCCGCTAGGTTGAAAATCTCGAAAGAGGCGGCCTAGGCAAAAGTTATGACACAAAAAAAGAAATAAATTAAAGCTTATTTTCTGAACTACATTATGACTTGATCCTCTTCAATGAGGTACTAGGCAACTTAGAGTATTTTTACTCTACGTTCAGTCATAAGAACAAAAAAATATAATGTCGCCATGTGAACATCATGTTGATTCGTTCAAATGAACAGTTAAGCACCTAGATTTTGAGCTAATTTTGAAGACAAATCTGCATTAATCCGTATATATATATGGATGCGATTTTTGTACAAAATGAAGATCTTGAAGTTACCTTTCCAACAAAAATTAAAAGATCATTATTCCGGCGCTCCTACTCCACGTTGTGAATATTCTTACATATGTGCGCAAAACTGAAGATTCAAGCGCACATATTTTGAGCCAACTTTGTAGATAAATCTCCATAAATTCGTAAATCCTAGTGATATACCTTTTGTACAGACTGAAGATCTTGAAGTTATCTTTCCAACAAAAAAGGAAGCTCATTATTCCGGCGCACCTACTCCACGTGAATTTTCTTCCACATGTGCGTAAAGCTGAAGAAATCTGAAAACTGAATTTGAAATTTGAAAGTTAAATTTGAAAATTGAAAACCTAAGCATTATTTATTAGATAAAATCCAAAATTTGGTTACCAAATAAACTAAAAATGTTATTCATCAATATATAATTTCAATATAAATAAATAAGTATATAAAATATATAAAATTCCCTGTCCTGCCAAACCTCGTCCCATAGTATATATATAGTGGGACGGGATGGGACATAATTTTTGTCCCCCCAATCCCGGTCCCCGCCAAATCCTTTCGGCGCCATCCCCCATCCTGTCCTGTATCCCTTTTTACCGTCCCCTCATCACCATCGCCTTCCCTTTGCTAGCCCTAGCTCCCTCTTCCCTCACCCTTTCTTATCTAAATTTTTTGTTCAATTTATTTTTTGTATTGTGATAATATTTCTTTTGTAGGATTAACATTGCCTTAATCAAGCAGAGGAGATAAGATTTTACAATATGATTTTTTTTACATAATTAAATACTCTTATTTTCTATTACGTATGTTTTTGAGAAAGATTGAACCACAAATAATTATCATACATAATTATACTCTATATTGTTGCAAGATTGTTGTCATGACTTGAATCAATGTGTATTGCATTGAGTTGTATATTTGAGTCAATTTAAAGGTAATTTATTTACCTAGACTTTAATTTAATAAATGGTATTGAATTTTAACATCTATCTGTAGGTATTGATTTAATAATTGATAGTGGAAATTGTAATCTATATCTACTTGTTTTAAGAATTTTAAAACTTTGTATTTTTTTGTTTCCATTTTCTAAACATTTTTGTAAAAAAGAATATTGAAGAAATTTTTTTCTCCTTGAAATTCTTAATCATTATTTTTTGGTGGTATAATACTTTACCGTAATTGATAGGCATATTCATGGAATAAGATCATATAAATGGAAAATTGGAGCCGATTGTTGATCAAGATAAAGTACAATTTAAGACAGTTGAATGAGACTAGAGAGATAGGAGAAAATTATGTTGCGTTGGACTCAATCAAGATGATGTCTTACAAGAATTGTATATTGTGTATTCTCAAAAGTTGTAAATTTAATCGTATGTAACATCAGAATTATTCGAAATCTCAAATGTATTGGGATTATATTATGTAACTTTTTTTTAGGGAAAAGGGTCATAATACCCCTCAACTTTGTTTTGTTGGTTTACTATGCTTACCATTAAAGTAGAGTTAGTTTTTACCCGCCGTTACTAATTTCACCATATATAAGTCTCATTTGACGGAAGCCAAATCAACTCAAATTATTCAATTTTGATAAAAAGGACCCGATTTTCTCTTTTCAATCCAAACCCCACCCAAAACCAAATGAATTAATACAAAAGTAATTTTCAAACCCATCTCTCTAATATTCTTCATCTACAATCCAACAGATTCCTATGAATACATTTAACTCATTTCTTTTGCCCATTCTCAAAATAACACTTTAAAGAACCATTTTAACTTTCATCCTCAATACTACAACTTCTTCTTCTTTGTTTTTTTCTTCTTCTTCTAGTTCCTTTTTTTCCATTTTATTATTTTTATTAGAATTTTCGGGATTTTCTGATTGTTGATTTCTTAAATCAAACATCTCAAAAATCAGTAGCTCAAATAAATTTCCATAGAATCTATGCAATTACTTTAGTCGCTTGTTTTTATCATAACCCTATTTTATCAGTACATGAAAGATCTTCGTCAATGATTCATTATTTTCTCTGCCAATTTCAGGAGGAATTACCCTTCTCCTCCATAATATTGTATCAATGATATTTCAAAATATGAATTTGAATATCTTGGCAGTTCAGTGACCATATTTCTGAAAGTACTACTAGAAACAAGGGAAATCGAGAAAAATATGTGGGAATCTGTCTTTGTTTTACACACTGCGTCAGTTAAGTTCAAATTTCAAATTCCAAAACCCAAAAGTTGTATAACAATAAGGCCATGGATGAAGAAAAGCAGCTAAATTCGATATGCCGGAAATCCAATCAGTGGTCCCTTAATGACATGAATTCCTTTGTCACTAGTGGACGATGGAACTAGAGCATTGGTTCTGTAATGCTCCCTTTCTTTACACTTTTATCACCGTCGGCGGTAAGTAGAACTCGAAGAGATTACCATTAATAATCCACGTGTATGTTCTTCATATATGATATTAGTTAATGGATTTAGTTGTTGTATTAATGATACTAATTCAGTGATGATGAAAATTTTTCATTTTCTGCATAAAAAAGGGGTTTGGAATCTCATTTTAAAAAGAACACTAAGCTTGTAAAATGAGATTGAAACAATGTTAGGTGTCGTGAATTTAGTTCATTACTTTGGCGAGGGAAATCGGAAAAGTTGTTCTAAGGAGCAAAGACTCTAACTAGGTACTTAATTGATATGAGTGTCATGACCTAGGAGAATCCCATAGACATAGTCGGTGTCTTTGTCCTCGAAAAGGCCTTAGACTAGCCCTTAGCACACATCATGGCATATTATATGTAGAGTAGATGCGGAAAATTTAAATCTTTTACATGTGTAGTGTACTTAGACTTATCATTTATCTTTATATGAAGTTTACATAGACTTCTCGTTTAGAACCATAGTCAAATTCATCGACATAGTCTATTATTGTATCACACATAACCATCTATTAGAGAATAGCAAAGTCTTGGACATAGCCCTTACACTACTACAATACGTCTCATATAGAACTTACTACAAAGTCTCAAAGATAAGGAAAGAACAATTGTCTTAGACATACTCAATACTAATAAAGCTATAATATTGTCACCATCCTTGAACTTGAGGACTCACCAACAACTTGGGAAATATCCAATTCTTCCTTGAAAGTGGCCTTGAATCTCTTCAACGGCCAGATGCAACATTAATATAAAGAATAGGGGTTAGTAAAAACCACATGTAGTTAGTATGGAAACATATGAAAGTAAAACTTTTGAAGACATGCACGAAAGGTACCTTTTCTTTAAAACATGCTAAGTTATTTTGAAACCTTTAGTGCACACACACAAGCATATACAAGTCAATAGTCACAACAACATTAATACATCTTCATATTCATATACAAGAAAAACATCATTATAATGTAAAATCAACATTTCATGTTCTAGAGTTCATATTATCAAAGCATACAAGACCCTTACTCTCAATCGCAACCCAAGCCTACAAGTGCAATGCTCATGTGAAGACCCATAACCCCACATAATCAAATAAGCTAGAAAAAAGACCACAAGTAGTTTCTTTACCTCATATAACATAACATCATGTGTAGTCACCATCATACATAGCAATTTAGACCAATATCTTGTTCATTAAATGAAAACAACATCATATAAGAGCAACACTATATATAACCAACATTATACCTTTCAGTAATAACATAAGTTCATTAAAACTCCTCCTAGAACTCCCCTCAATCTTAACTTGTGCAATTCATAGGTAATGTTCCTTTCCTCTTATACTAAGTATACCCAGTACCCCTTAAGTCATCCGAGTTAGTTTCTATCTTTATTGCTTTCATTCATTCATTCATTTTACTTTCAGGAACATTCACCATAACCGATAATAGACCATGTGAGCTAAACATGGAATCCGGGGGCCATGAAATCCTACACCGAAATAAGTTGCTTACTTGCCAAGGTAGAACTATACATGAACGTAGCATATAGGTGGATCCACTAGCTAGTCTTCCTATGGGGGCACATGGTTAAGGAACTAGGAGATTAATAGAAACTCTTTTATACACATTTGAATTGTAGACTCCATTCTCATGAAAACAATAGTGAACCTACTTTCCCTCTAGGGAAGGGACACCTCTCATATCTAGTTCGCTCGATGCTAAGCTAAATTCCTTTTGAAGTCTCTTTAAGTCTTTCTAATATCAATTCTTTATATAGGTCATAGAAGACTAAAACCCTTGTATAATCATGTCAATAGCTCATCAGGCCTTGGATAAGAACATCTTTTCATTACTAAACCATCATCATGTGAGAAACATCATATCATAATCATAGACATAGAATGCTAATTAGAAATCATCTCAATCCCTTGTACAACACACCCATAATTATCTCACAATGTTCGTATAATGATCATATATCCATTAACTTCATCCATCATACTTCAATTGAACAAATTATCAAGAATAGACCAACATAATTAAAGTAAAGAAATCATTATCTTGAAAGTCTTACCTATGGTGTCCAAGAATCTCCTTCAAGATCTCACCCTCGATTCCACAACATTATCTAATAATCCAATCACCATCATCATATATCAACCTACTTCAAAGTTAGGGTTAGGGAAAAGGGGACATTCATGGATCTTTTTGGGAAATTAGGCCAAAGTCTAAAGAACTACAACAATATACAAATAAACAATCACAATCCATCAATATAAATCAAATCTTTGAAGAGCCTCTTGGGGAAAGGGATCCCAATAGTGAATAGCTTCCTTAACATGTTAATTATTAGATAATTGTAGGAAAAATCCTTGATCTTGAATCTATAATGAAGCTTGACTTTGTTTTTCAATGGGGGTCTTTCCGTAGTGAGAGAAAGTAGAGAGAAGTGGGAGCTAATTGGGTTTGGGAAATTATGAGGTGTTAGGTTAGTTTTATACCTTAGGTGTCTTATATAGTCCTAAACTAACTAATTAAATCGTCGACGCCTAACCACAATAACAACATGAATATAATACGAGTCACAACTCATAGGAGGAATACTCAACTCAATTCAACACAAAATAAAAGAACTACAGATATAAGAGCTTACCATTTCATACCACATAATGAGGAACTACCTTGTCAATTTCAATGTGAGCTCAAAATGAACATCAAAGAGTTAATATGCAATTCTTCTCTCAAGGAAACATAAAAGAATGCTCACTACTATCTCATGAAGGCAAATATACTCATTTCATATGAGTGCAAGGAACATAAAATCACTTTTTATGAAAACTCACTTTAGCATGAACCCTTTACAAAGATATGTGCATACTTAAAAAAACAAGACAAGTTCCATACTATTTATAATTTTAAGTTTAAGAGGAACTACTAACCTTAACTTTTGTTAGGAGTAAGAGGAAAGAGATGAGGGTAGCGGGACTTCGTATTGGCCTCGACCTCCTGTATTGCAGCCTCAACTAGATGCTTTCTCTACAGGACTTTTACGGAGGCAACCTCTTTGTTACTTAAAGGAGAAAATAAAATGTGTAGAGTGGGGATTGAATCCACAACCTCTTGATTGAATGAGAGAGTTAGGAGGAAAAATAAAGGAGAAAATAAATGTGGAGAGTGGGAATTTACCCACAACCTCTTGGATAGGTGAGAAAGATAAAAGATAAATTAAAATAAAAATAATGAGCTTGTGGGGCTGAACCCACAACCTCCTTGCCTTAAAACGAAAAAGGAGAGGAAAACAAGAAAAAAATACTAGGGGTTTATGGGAATCGAACTAGGGTCTCCCAAATTTGAAAAAAGTACAATTATCATGTTTAAAATAAAATTAGGTGTTGTTCAAGGGATTCAAAATCGGGTTCCCTTGCCCAATTTGGTATTGACACATAAGTCATAAGTAAGTAAATACTTAATGAATGCTGCCCCTAAAGATCGAAACCAATATCTTGGAATATCTACAAGATGCACAAGTCTTGTACCACATAATCTTGGGTAAACATGAATCACTTAGACAGACTATGAATGAAGCCTTATGGCTTGTATATGTTGACTAATAACTCCAGCTACGTTTAAAAGTAAGTGAGCCTAAGATGTATGTGACACTAATGGCCAAGTGGATTGGCATATGATGAAATAAAAATTAACGTGAAGGGGTGAGTAATAATGAAAAGCAAATGTGTTAAAGTTAATGAATGAGGTAACAATATGATAAGAGGATAATGTGAAAGATGAGAGCAATCTTCAATGAGTCTGAGTGAATGTTACCAAAACGTACTCACCTATGAGAGTGTAAAGCTAATAAAGAAAGAAATGTCTATGAACACTCTAATGAAAGTATTAAAGTTAATGCATACTTAATATTAATGATGAGATGATAAATCATCTAATGAGCTATGATGTCCTCAAGCTAGAAGCCAACTTCCACGATGTATGATTTGCATGTAATGGTAATTTATACTAAGCACCGATAGGCTAGCTATGAGCGGTGATGCCATCCTTCGGGAAGGGCGGAGGTTCACGTAAATATCATGAGATAAGACTCTCCGGCATGTCGGGTATGCGTATCCTTATACCTCCTAGTCTTTTAACCTAACCTGTCAATATAGGGATCTAGCAGGGTTCAATTCCCTATATACCTTAGTATGTTTTGATTCACTTTGCCCGGTGATTCCACCTCTTTTTGGTGTGGGGATTACACACTGCATTTCTTGATGCTCACATGATCTACGTCAGTTAAGGTTAAAGTTTCCAAAGAAAAAATGAGGCCAGTCTCAACAAATGCACATAATGAAATGAACAATACCAAAGGTGATACGATAGGATAATCAAGAGGTGAGCTAAACTTAAGTAAGAACACTAGGTTATTCTTGGTCATTGCATAGCGAACCCGATGAGAGTCTTAAACTACATTCTAGGTATGACTGGTGGCTGCACTAGTATATGAAAGAATGAAAATGAAGTACGTATGAATGAATGAACGTAATGAAAGAATATGAAAGAATGATATGAACTTATTGATATGTTTAGCCCTCATTTTGGGAAGTCCTATTGTCAGGTCCAAGATTTCAAGGTCTGATAGAATCTGAAAGAATGATATGATATGTGTAAAAAGTTATGTGTTGTTTGCAAAATAATAAGTATGATGATGCATGTTACTCTCATGGCATGACTATCCTAATTCAAATATGGCAAGTCCACTGACTTGACTTTCTATAATTCATATCGTTAGGAGAGAGCTCTTGTTAATCATCCATGTCCTTGATGTGTGCTTGCATATACCCATACTTAGTACAAGTATGTACGAATCCCATACAACTCTATAATTTTAGGTGCATGAACAGGCGGACACTAATGCTTACGATACAACACTATAGCTATCCGGACGTGGAGCATTAATCCGTACATGGTAGGCCCTCATGCTTTCGAAGAAGTTTGCCCGTTATATTCTAGCTTAGATATAGGTTTGAGTTTGTAGAGTATGTTCCACTAGCATTTCTTTTTCATCTTATTTACGACATTGTATTGGTGCCATTTTTGCAAGTATACACTTAATGCAGTATGAAACTATTTCTTTCATTCGATGATCTTTGTATTAGATTATTGATTGTTAACGTTTTTGAGTTTAAGTAGAATGTCTTATATAAATATTAAGTAACAAAAAGATCAATTTTCCGCAAAAAATAACCTAGATGAAGTAACGATGACGTATGTAGGCTTGTCTGCGACCTCTGAGAAGTCAACGATGGCGGTCTCGTCTGGGGTCTAGACTCTGGTCGTGACAGGAATTCCAGTCCGAATTCTTGATAGGCAAGTCAAGAAGTTAAGGAATAAAGATTTTGTTTCCGTAAAAGTGTTATGGAAGAATCAACTAGTTGAGGGTGCAACATGGGAGGCCGAGGCCAACATGAAGTCTCGTTATCCTCATCTTTTTGATAATTAAGGTTAGTCATCATTTTTAATAATATAAATATGAATAGAAATTGAAGTTTCCTGATTTTTGGTAATGCTTTGCAAAAAAAATCTTTTTGTGTTGCATTACAGTGAATTACAATAAGTTGATCCATAAAACTTGAAAGTTTGCCTTTTGGTTTGCTTGAGTTATGTTGTGCATTTGGATATGGTGAGTCCTTGCGTAATAATGTATAGTATGTTGATAAATTGAACTTTGTGCGAATTGACTCATGTAATGCATGTTGAGGTCATGTTGTTGTCGTGAGAAGGAAATGCCTCATAATTAAGTGGTGATCCTTATGTGTGGTAATTGAAGTTTTGAATTTCCTTCTTTAGGTAATATGATGATGTTGTTATTTATTTTTTTTTGGTTGCGCCTCTAGTCTTGAGTTTATTCCTTCCTTCAAAAGAATTTTAGTGTCATTCGGGGATGAATGTTCCTAGAGGGGGATAATGTAATATTTCAAATATCCAAGACCTATCTTAAAGTCTAACATAGGTTTGATGCAGTCTAAACACTATTTTAAGACCTACTTCTATAAATAAAGTTATTTAGGAGGTTTAGGAACCAAAACGTCCAAAAACGTCCATGACATTCAGAAACTAGTTTTAAAGGATACTAGTGTGTCTTAGCCTATTGAGTAGCTTTTAGAAGTCTGAAATTCATGAAATTTGGTGAAAGGATGTATACCATGTGTTGAAGTTGATTCGTGGTCGAAATTTCTGGTTACAACTCCCCAAGGACAAATTAAGGGCCCTTGAGGAGAACCCTAGCATGTAGGAAGCAGCACTGCCTGGGTAGTGTGCAACCATGAGAAGCCATCAACGGCTCGTGTGTGGATCGACGGGATGTCAATGCCAACCGTCGTCCCACACTTAGAAAAATTTTTGGAGTCACTCATCTGCAAAGTCTCTGAACTCAATGACGGTTGTAAAGCACGGAAGGCACACTGTCCATCGACTCATAGACAGAACTGTCGATGTGGTTCCATCTGTGCGGGTCCGTTTTTCTGCACAATTTAAGTTAACTCCAATTAAAATAATTAAGGGGTTTAGGGATTATTTAGGGATTAAATTAGGATTAATAACTAATGTAACCCCCCATATAAAGACCACAACCCTCATTAATCTAAAAAACAACTCACAAAATAAACTCTCTTTCTTCTCTGTTCTTTCTCTCTCTATTTGAAGACACCTTTGAAGGCAATAGATAGAGAGGTTTTGGGGGCTGTAAAGGGACGATTCAACAAAAAATATTCACTAAAAATTAAGGTATGGTATCTAATTCACCTTTGATACTTCTTCCTCAAAGGGCTCCTTCAAAGTAAATCTAAAAGTTGGGTTTTCAAGTGGGTTTTATTCAATTATGAATTTGATGTTATGAACTGAGTTGTTTAATGTTTCTTTAGTATATGATTGATATTTACATGTATTTTTAACTTGATTTTTGTAATTTGGGGTGGTTTTATCTAAATTGAAAAGCATAATCCTTAACCCTAAACCTAGGTTTGATCTTGATGAGTATTGGGCTACGATTGATTCAATTGACTTGATTATTAGTTAAATCACTAATTTACGATGTTGTTAAATTAATCATGGAAAAATAAATATGAATTGTTGTCTTCCATACTAGTTCTTGAAAAGTGATCTAGGTCATGGGAATTGACATGAGTATCTTGGTTTAAGCTTTGAGTTAGTATTGAATTTTGATATAGTAACTCTTCTAGTATTTTAATTATATTGATTGTTGAATTATGGTGTGGAAAATCTAAATTGGATTGAATTTAGGGTTTATGGTAAGGCCTAAATTATGAACTAAGGAGGAGACAAGGTAAGGATTATGATCTCTATGTTTAATTCCAATTGTGATTAATTATGGTTAAGTAATGATGTTATATTGAAGTAAGTCTTGTATTAGGGTTGATATTATTGTATGATGTTTAATTGAAATGTCTTGACTATGTTGTGAGGTTGATAAAGGTGTATGTGTTATAAGGATGGTGATGACTATCAATATGCATTATTACAATATGAAATACTAATGTGATAACCTTACATATATGAATTGTAATGAAGGGATTTATACTAATCCAATTCTTATTGAGCTATTGAAGATGTTGACTATACAAGGGGTATACCCTATGACCTAAACTAAGCTAAGATTGATAATTAAAGAGTTAAAACCATTTCAAAAATAGACTCTAGCTTAGAACCGAATGAACTAGATTGAGGAGTGTCCCTTCCCACATAGGGAAGGTAGGAGCACTAAAATACTCCTGAGATTGGAGACTACAATGCAAGGAGCATAAAGAGGGTCCTAATTATATCTCCTAGTTCTTTAACTATGTCGCCGCCATAGGTATACTAGCTAGTGGATCCACCTAGTTTCTATGTTTTATATTTTGGTACTACCTTGGCAAGTATTCCGCTAGCTCATCTGCTCTCTTTCGGTTGAGGCAAGATGTTCCCAAAATGTTAAAAATGAGTTGAAGAATTGAATTCTATCTAGCATAACCTAAGGGGTCTAGCTTAATCTAGGTAGGGGTATGGGACTCTACCTAAGCATTTCACTAGTTAGCCTTAAGGGGAGTCTTAAAAGGATGTTCTTATGTATTTTTATGTCTATGATGATTTATGATATTATATGAATGACTTGCACATTATTGATGCTATACCATGACTAGTTCAATTATGAGTACGTGTTGGTTTATATAGGTAAAGTAAGATGAAATGTATATCTAAATGTCATATTATATGAAGTAGGGTGTTAGTCATGATGCTTGTCGGGTTACTTCATTGAGTAAGGTTATGGGGCTTTGCGTAGTCATTGAACTTGTTGACTTGATAGGGGTTCATGGGTAATTTTCTTGCTTTGATATAATGAAATGTACTTTTATTCATGCTTATTGTTTATTATGACTGGGATGTAGAGTTACATGAATATGCTTCTACTTGTATTGTGGAAATGTTTGGTTGGACTAGACTTCATGTTGTGATATTTGCGATTATCATGTCTATGACTTAATAAATGTGAATTATTGTTTGGTGTAGTTTTTGTTGAATATTCATATAAGTTTTAAAGAAAAATGCATAGTTGTTGAAACGTCATTTTCTTAGCAATTTTATAAATATATGTGCATATCGTCTCATACTTAGTACATGTGGAGTACTAACCCCATTTTGTTCTTATTTCCCAAATATTTTAGGTTCCGATCATTGAAGGCTCATTCAAGAAGATTCGGAAAAGACTTGGTTGTTCTCTACCATCTAAGTGGGTCAGTCCTCACTTTTCGAGGGCAATGCCAATATCTTGATTATAAAGTTGCTTTGTTTTCCTAACTTTTATGTTCATTCTACTTTCATTTTAGTACAATTTGTATAATCCTATATGTGACTTCTTTATGTTGATGTAGGGCTATGCCAAAATTGCTATGATCCTTAGACGGTATGAGATGATATAATCCTTAAGACTGCATTCTATCTTATGTATACATTTATATGCAATAAAAGTACAAGTCTAACCTTCCTATATGAAGGGTTTATGTATACTCGATATATATATTATGTGTATGTAGAGTTCTATGTAAACCTACAAGTAAAAGTAGTAGAAGTTTTAAATTTTCCGCTAAATTCGACTCATGAATGTGATGATGTAAATTAGGAGTCTAGTCTTAGTACTCTAATAGGACGACGACGCTGGTTACATCTAACGTGGGTAAACTCGGATGTGATAGAATCTGAGACCCTTTCTTTTTGAGTCCATCCCCATAGTGAGGGAGTTTCAAGAAGTCTTTCTAGATGAATTGTGCCTCAAAATTGACTAACGAAAGCTAGAGCCTAACATGGTCTTCATGAGGTCATAAGGTCCTAAAAGGGTCTATAATGTTGTATTGAGGCAGCGTCTAAGATTTTAGGTGCATTGGAAGTCAAACGTCGAGAGACGACCAAGACGTTCGACGATTAAGTCACCAATGTGCTTCATGTGTGGTTATGTGCTTATATATATGTTTAATGAGCTTATGAGGTTGTTATATGAGTTATTATAGTGTTTATAGGCACTTTGTCAAGATTTGTGAAGTTTGGAGGTTAAACGTCCATGACGTTCGAAAGGTTTGCCTTGATGACCTTGTGTGTCTTGGCATGTTTCATCAAGTTTTACATGTTCTTTTTTTATGAAATTTATATGGGAGGTTTTAAGCTCATATAAAAACATAAACCTGTTGGAAAAATCTAGGAAAAAGTCTTTAAGGACCATCGAAGGGTCCTTGAGGAAGGACCCTTCTCAAGAACCAAGACTGCCCAAAACAGTCCCAAACGACGGAGGCAGTAGACGGATCGTTGGCCAGTCGACGCCTTGTCGATGGGTGTCATTGGTCAGTACATAGGCGTCGTAGGTCAAGATTCGCATGGCCAGCCGCAGTCCCAAACTACGCACCAACAGGATAGTCCGTGGGTTAGAAAATGGGTCATCATTTGGAAACCGTTTGTGAAGTTGTTTTCCTGCGCAGCTTAATGTTAATTCTAGGAGTGAAGTGGTAATTTTACCCCACGTCCAAACAGTACTTTGGGTGGTTACTTATGGGTACTTTTGGTATTTTAAACATGTTTATAAGCAATAAACGCTTAGGAGAATTCATTCTTCAAAAAAATCAAAACCGAAAATATCCTAGAAATTCTCTCGAACTCCATTCAAGCCAAAACTCAAGGAAGAACTTATATTTGAATTTGAGTGGTGATTCTTCATCAATTTCTTTGATTAACATCATTGAGGTATGGTGTTTTATCCTTGAAACTGGAATCATCAAGGAGCCCAAAATTCAAAGAGTTTTCTAAAGTTTTTAAAGATGAACTTGTCCACTTTTATCATCTATGCATGGGCTCTTGAATTAAAGGTTTTAAAGAATTGTATATTAATTATTATTTTTTTAAAATAGATCATTTTAACTCAAATAACCTATGAACCCATGCAATTGATGAACGCTATGTTTTACTACTTTTTGGGTTAAGTGATATTGTATTAATGCTTATGAATTCTAGTGTAGTTTTCTATGTGCTCTTTTTTTCAATGTGCTATTGAATGATGAGATAACTGTATTAAATTGATGTCTAATTTGACTTAGATTGATAAATCTATATTGAATTGACCTATATTTATTGAATATTATGGTTTATGTAATAAAATGATGTTCATGGCCATGGGTAAGGGCCTTATGATATTGAATTGGATGATTTATATATGGAATGAAGTGGTGAGGATGGATTGGCAGTACATTGGCCTAATTCTGCTTATTATAATTAATTTAGCTCATGTATTATGTTATGATTTGTATGGTCCACTATTGGTGGTGGTTCTATGTTAAATGATATGGCCTTGTTAGCATTACATTATGTATTATTATGATCATGGTCTTGTCGTCAAACTACTTGAAGTATTTTCATGATGTATGTATTTGATTATGTGAAATATGATCACGTTCTTCTAGATGTGATTATGTGAATGTATGTGGTCTACTATTGATGTTGTTAGGTTATCATACAAGACTATGACTATGTGTCTATGTGTGTAGTCTTAGAGTTGATGCATGATTTTTTCCTACTTCAGTATATGAGTCTATAATGGGTGTATTGATGATGTTATAGTAGTTTATAGGATGACCTAAATATGATGTTGGTTGTGCGTATGTGCTTATAGAATGACATGCTAAAGGTTATATGTAAAGTATGATGTGTCTTATTTTGGTACACTTGTGTCCCTTACTTGATACATGTATAAATGTGAATATGAGACGTCTTTACTTAGGATGCTAAAGACTTTTAGTCTTGAATGTATGAATTACATGTGACATTTAATGATGTTAATATGGTCCTTTATATGAAACCTTGAACCTAGTGATAAGTTTATGAACATTGAAGTTGATAGTCGTAATGGTATCCTTCTTGTAATGAATGATGGACTTAAGTTTGATTGGCTGGAACGACAACATATCTTTATTAGGAAAGTCACTAAGAGATATCTTGTCGTCATTGTAAGGTAGCCCTAGAGAACCTGTTTAGTAGGGTAAATGTAATCCGGTTATGAACTTTATATGGAACCCATTTGTGTGAACCTTTAATGTAAATTACTCTATGAGAACAAGGCTAGAAACGAGTAAATATGGTAAGGTAAGTATCTCTAGTTAAAATTGAGGTAGAGTACAAAGTAAGCCCTTCATATTCACGAACTATGTTCGTACATAGGATGTGTCAAAGTTCTACCATTGGCATGTAGAACACCCTAATCGGAGTAGGTTACGAATCTAGATTCCATGTTTAGCTACCATGGCCATGTCATTTATTTCTTATGCTCATATGTGGGATACCTATTAGCATTATATAATCTCTATGATGTTTAGGTAGTGGTATGTGACACTATCGAGTCATTGCACAATAGGCTTTGAATATGTTAGTGAGAGTCCCTAGGTCTTGTCCAAGATCATTTCTTGGATGTCCTTTATGTGATGAATGAGTCTTAAATGAAATAAGGAATGTAATGACTTAAGTTAAGAAAGCATGTCAAATGAATAAGTAATTATCTAGAGTATTTAAGGGTTGTCTACATAACGTGTGAAGCGGGCATAAGAATGGTCATTTCGTAACTTACCTAAATAAGTCTTAAGAATGACTCTAGTTAGGAAAGATGGTTGATTATGTAGACATGATCCAAACTTAGGTAGTCTTAAGGATTATTTAGGTAATCTTTGAGAGGTCAATCATGGACGTTATCTTCATGATTTACTTAAGTAAGTCTTTTGATAACCTTTGGAAGGGAGACTGTCATAGTAGTTGTATGTTGTTATAATAAGTGATAATAATTCTATCTTAGGTAGTCTATAGTATCTCTTAAGTGTGTGTGTAAGGGATTGTATGGGCGGTCGCTTCACAACTCAATAACGTAAACCTTAAAATCACTTTCGGTAGGAGGATCTCATGTTTATGTTGATTGGTGTATTGTAAGTGTGTATATATCATTATAGGTGGTCTTAACGATCATTTAGGTGTTCCTATAGAGGGTGTATGGAATGTCTCTCTTTCTCTTACTTAAGTGAGTCTTAGGTGTATGGAATGTCTCTCTTTCTCTTACTTAAGTGAGTCTTAGGATAGCTTTTATTGAGGGACTTACATGCTAGAAAATGTCCAAGGTGAAGTTGATAGGCTTTAAAGAAGGAGTTCATTTTAATAGTGAATTAGTTCACTGTAAGTTATTCCTAAAAATGACCTAAATTGATTATGTGATTTCTCATGTATTTCTAAGGTGTTCAATATTGTTCTTATTCTTATATTATGATTTTTAAATCAAAATATGCATATTTCCAATAAATGTTCATTTTCATAATATTTATGCATTATGCTATACTTAGTACATGTGGTTGTACTAATTCCATGTTTTTATCTATCTCTAAAGTGATTTATAGGTGAAGGTGCTTTTGGAGAGCTAAGCCTGGATTGTAAGATCGTTCAAGCAAGTTGAAGTGTGTCCTCATTTGACTCGAGGGCATAGATATATTTTATTTCTCTTAGTGAAATATTGTAATAGACTTAGTAGTACTATATTTCTATAGTGTATGGGCCATGTACAAAAGTACTCTTTTGTCTAAGATTTCAGAAAATGAGACTTAGTATTTCATATTAATTTTATATGAAAGAGATTTTAAAGATTATGTAAATGTTTGTGAAAAGTTTAAATTCCGCACTACTTTTTAAATGTTTATATGTGATGAACGATACAGAAGGTCTTGTACTAGACCTCTGAGAGGTCAAGTATGCCGGTTGCATTTCGATAGTGCCATATATTTGAGGGTGTGGTCTCGGGATATGACACGCAAAATTGACTTTGGTATAGATTTATTACTAGACGCAAAAACCTATATCAGTCCCTCCTTACTGAATGGCTCTGGCAGAGTTGAAGGAGCTAAAGGTTAAACTCAAAGATTTACTCGACAAAGGTTTCATACAACCAAGTATTTCACCATGGTGTGCCTCGGTGTTGTTTGTCAGAAAGAAGGATGGGTCCCTTAAGATGTGCATTGATTACCGACAACTAAATAAGGTCAGCATAACGAATAAGTACTTTTTTTAAGGATCAAAAATTTATTTGATCAACTCTAAGGTAAGATCTACTTTAAAAAATCGATTTGAGTTTACGATATCATCAATAGAGAGTTAGAGAAGTTGCCATTCCTAAAATGGCTTTTCGAACTACATATGGTCATTTTGGATTCCGATTCAAGTTGTTTGGACTAATGAATGCCCTGCAAGCATTCATGGACCTCGTGAATCTTTTTGTTTAGAAACTCTCTTGATCTTTTTGAGAGTGGATTTATAGATATACTCTAAAAGTGAGGGTGACCATTTGGACTATTTGAGGATAGTCTTGGTATTCCACATGGATGCTCAACTCTAAGCCAAATATAGTAAGCGCGAGTTTTGGTTGACATCAGATTCTTTTCTTGGTCACATAGTGTCTAGTAATGGGATAAAAGTAGCTCCGAAGAAGACGTAAACAGTCAAAAGTTTGCCTAGACCTTTGAGTCCTACCGACATTCGAAGCTTCTTAGGGTTTTCCGGATATTACAGAAGTTTTATTGAGGAATTCTCCTCAAGTGCATCCCCATTTATGGTCTTCACTCAAAAGAAGTCTATGTTCGATTGGTTGGAGGCACGTAAGAAAATAATTTCAATTGTTGAAAGACAAGCTTAACTACGCTCTGGTATTGGCTTTACCAGAGGGTATACAAGGGTTTGTGATATGTTGTGATGCTTCTCGAGTAGGTTTGGGTGGTTTTCTCATGCAACATGGGAAGTTTATACCATATGCTTCTAGATACCTCAAGGTACATGAGATAAACTATATCTTGAATTGGTTGTCGTGGTGTTTGCTTTGAAAACATTGAGGCATTATCTCTATGAAGTACATGTGGATGTTTTTACCGACCACAAGAGTTTTCAACATGCATTTACTCAAAAAGATTTGAATCTTTGACAAAGAATGTGGTTTTAACTCTTGAAAGACTATGACAAGGGTGTCCTTTACCACCGCGGGAAGGGAAATATTGTGGAGGATGCTTTGAGTACATTGACTATGGGTAGTTTGGCACATATCCCCAATTATAATTAAGAGATAGTGAAAGAGGTTCATAGATTTGCTAGGTTCGGTGTTCGATTGGAACATTATCCAAATGGATGTTCTATTATTCATCATAACTCCTAATCATCTTTAGTGGTTAAGGTGAAGTCAAAACATAACCTTGACCCTCTATTGATGGAGTTGCAGGAGTCAGTGCTTAGTAAGCTTAATGATTCATTTTCACAAGGGGTATGGTGTACTTAAGTACCAAGGTAGATTTTGTGTGTCAGATGTTGATAACTTGAGGGGGTGAATTTTTTAGAAAGCTCATGGTTCCCAACTCCATTCATCCAGGTGCCACCAAGATGTATTATGATCTTCAAGTGGTCTATTGGTGGGATTATTTAAAGGAGATGTAGCGGTGTTTGCAGCTAGGTGCCAAAATTTCCAACAAGTGAAGGTCGAGCATCGAAAGTCAAGTTATTTCACTTAAGTAATGATTGTTTTGTACTTGGAAGTGGTATGACATTAACATGGACTTCGTAGTTGGTTTTTCTCAGACACGAAGGAAAAATTCCTCAATATGTGTGGTTGTGGATAGACTGACGAAATCCTCTCACTTTATCCCTGTCAAGTTTACTTATTCGGTTGAGGATTATGTAAGAATCCACATTAATGAGATTGTGAGTCTTTATGGGATCCCTTTATCCAACATGTGAGATAGAGGTTCACAATTCACTTCTTATTTTTTAAGGTCATTCCAAAAAGATTGGGTACTCAAGTGAAGCTTAGCACAACTTTTTTCATCCTCAAATGGATGGTCAAGCGGAGCGTACCATCCACACCCTAGAGGATATGTTACGAGCTTGTGTAATTGATTTCAACGGATTTGAAGCACTCTATGGTAGGAGGTGGTTTGAGGTTGGTGAGTAATCACTGCTTGGTCCCGAAATAGTCTATGAAGCTTTGGATAAAGTCCATGTGATAAGGGATAGATTTAAAACAACATATAATCGGCAAAAGTCTTGTATCGTTAACAGGAGGAGAGACCTTTCATTTTAAGTGGATGATAAGATGTACTTCAAGTTTTCACCTATGAAAGAGGTTATGAGATTCCATAATAAGAAGAAGCTTAGTCCCGGGAATGTGGGTGCCTATGAAATATTTCAACGAGTAAAAAAAGTTGCTTATGAGTTAAAATTACCTAGTGAACTATATTTGGTTCATCGAAAATTTTACATCTCTATGCTTAAGAAATGTATAGGTGATATGGTATCTATTCTATTTATTAAAGGTATAGGTGTGGATGAGAACCTTCCCTAGATGAGGTTAAAGTGGAAATCCTTGATCGTCAAGTTAAGAAGTTGAGGAACAAAAAGGTATCCTCCATAAATGTTTTATCAAGAAATTACATAGTTGAGGGTGCCACATGGGAGGCCGAGGCCGACATGAAGTCCCGCTATCCTTATCTTTTTCCTATTAAGGTTAGTTGTTCCGATTAAAACAAATTGAAAATAAAGAATAAATAATAGTTTTGCTTATTTTCTGAGTATCTGCATATTCTTTAATGGTTAATGTCAAAATAAGTTTTCATGAAAAAGTCTTTTTGTGTTTACTTTCACTTATATGAAATGTGTGTAATTGTTTTTTTGAGGTTTTGGTATTTTCATGCTGTCTTGAGAAGAATATCATGGGAACTCTTTGTCTCATTTATAGCTCATGTTGATGTAGAAAAGGTAGTTTCTCATTATATGTTATGAAATGTTGAGCTCTTATGCGATTGTGAATTGTGATTTTAGTTACTATGTGTAATGCAATGATTATGTATTGAATGGAGTTTTGAAGTACTACTATGAGCTATGACTCATTATGATTTTTTATTGGTTGGGCTGCTAGTATTGAGTCTATCCTCTCCTATCAAAAAGATTTTTAGTTTCATTCAGGGATGAATGTTCCTAAGAGGGGCGGGATAATGTAACACACCAGAAGTTCATGACTTAGTCTAGATCCTCAGTTGATGAACTAAGACATAAAAAATTGTTTCTAAACCAAAAACAATTAATGCAACCTAATAAGGAAAATTTTGGGATCAAAACGTCAAGGAATCACCATGATGTTCGGTGGATTGTGAAATATGAGCTAGTGTTCCTTGGCAAGTTTCCATGGGTTTTAGGAGTCGAAATTTATTGAAGTTTTGTCCAAAAGTATTAAATATATATAAGAGTAATTTTAGGGTTGAAACTCTTGGGAACGGATCCCCAACGACCCTTCAATTGACCGTCAAAAAGCAGTTTGTGGCATTGTGCAACCACAGCCACAAGCGACGAACCATCTTTTTAAAGACGCTATGTTGTCTTGTATTGTTCTTTACACTTAAACAAATTGTGAAAATTTCTAAAAATGGATCTCTTTTATAAATGACACCTTTCCCTGATGGTCACTTCATAGAACGACGAACCATCGACTGGAGTCGTCGATTGGGTCTGTTCACTAGTGCAAATGTCTTGTCGAGCCAAGGGTGGTTTGGTAAATTCTACCCTTTGACAATAAAGTGTGGGATTGATCTAAATTATTTATTTCAAGTATATTAATAGTGTTTAACTCATAAAAATTTTAACTTTTCACAACTTCTAAATCAAAAATCAAAAGTCATTTCCCTGTCTCACAAAATTTTCTCTATAGATCACCATTGAAGAAAAAGAAGATCTCAAGATAGGACACTCAATATTAATCCTTTATAACTTCAATTTCGTGGAATATCATCAACTAAGGTATTGGTATATTTATTTATGGATTAGTTTCTCCATGAAGCCATTCAAAACTTCTAATTTCAAACCTACAATGTGACCAAAAATAGGGTTTTTAATCTGGCCATGGGTTGAGTCTTAAATTGTTTTCTTTACGTTATGTGCCTTAGATTATATTATCTTATGATTAATTGATGATTGCTACGGTGAAAATTCCCAAAAAACCCATGTGATCCCATAACCCAACTTTCGTGAATGTTGTGGGATTAATTTAGTAATTATGACCATGATGTATTGATATGATTATTATCTAGTCATAGATTGATGTCTTCCACGCCTAATTTGATCTGAATAAGGGTAATCATGATACTTTTTTCCTAACCTTGAAAAAAAGGTAAATTATAGGGTTTTGTATGTGATGAAGAAAATTGTACATTGACTTTGAATTGCTTGCAAGGTAAGTGGGTTATGGAACGATACAAGAATGGTAATTATTATGGTTTGTATTCTCTTGAATCTTATCTATTGTATAGTATTAACCTTGCATAATAAGATTGGTCTCTTGTGTTGATTGAAAGTATAATTTCTCATGCTAATACAATAATTAAGTGTGTGTGTGTGTATATATATATATATATATATATATATATATATATATATATATATATATATATATATATATATATATATATATATATATATATGATTCTAGGGTAAAATTTCTTTCTCACCTAATGAATCTAAGAGCTTATGTTCAATTGCATTGAATGAAGATGAATTACTCTTCAAACATGTTGATGCAATTAAGATAAAAATGGTAGTAATTTGGGGAGTATATTAAGCACCGAGGATATATGTTCAATGTGGAAAAGACCCTCCTGCTAATGCAATAGTCCAAGTCATCTAATGATTGCTCATGAGATGGAAGCCTTCCCGCTAATGCAATAGGCCATGATTTAAAAGAAATCGCACTATTTATTAACTACTTTCCATATTAGGATATAGCTACTGGATCCACATAATAGGTAGTTTCTAGGTTTCACCTTGGCAAGTGGAACACCCTTTTTCAGTGTGGGGTTTTTACGACACTGATTCCATGGAAGCTCTCATGGTCTACATCGTTATGGTTCTATTCCTTAAAGTAGTAAAGTCATTAAATAAGGAAGAAATATAAACTAGTATATAACTTTCTAATGAGTTTAGTAAGTAGAAGTAGGGGTATTGGACTTCACTTGTACATTGCACTAGTATGCTTAGAAGTTTGTTGTAGGTGGCTTTATAGAGTCATGAGATGACTATGATAACATTTCTTATAGAATAAATGTAAAAGGTTACGTGTGTGACCAAGGTAGTTTCTATGGGAATGCTTGGTAGGGTTGGTAGTATGGGAAGGTAACTATATATTGCACAAGTGGACCGTTAGGACATACAAAAGTCATTTTTTGTTGAAGTCTTGATATTATTGAGGTATTGGATTATGTGTTGTGTTGTTGGTTCAATTTGCTTCCAAAACCTTATAAGTCCATGCTTTACATGTAAATGTCCTTTTCTCATGTTTCTAAAGGCTTTTATGCATTTCTAAATATTTAGTGCATTAATTATACTAACCTCTTTTTCTCCCTTTAATATTATGAATATAGGTTTCGACTAGTTGGTTGCTCCTCCATTCTTGAAGAAAGCTTCAAATTCTATTGTCCAATACATTGTGGTAGGTCCTCTGAGATTCGAGGACATATGCACTAGCGGACACTTTATTTTTTCTCTATTGATGTAATAGAATTAGTAATATTCTCTTATGTACATTTGTTCTAAAGACTACTGTGTATAAAGGGCTTAGGACCCTATTTGTAGACTTTTGTTGAACTCTTATAAATATATGATGTTGTGAGACAAATGTTGGAATATGATCATAAACTGCTTAGATTGCTAATGAGATGTCTATGTAAACTTCATAAGAGAGGAGTCTATGTAAACTCCGTATATAGTATACGACAAGTCTAAGTATACGTCACTATGTAAAAGTTTTAAATTTTCCGCATTATTTCAAGCTCATTATGCCATGACGATTATGCTAATAGGCTTGTATGAGACTTCTTTCAGGTCGAGTACGTCGGTAACGTCTAGGGGGTGCTCTTCGATCGTTACAATTATGTCTATTAAACTCTTACGGTGAAGATTTCTATCAAAATAGCATGAAATTATATTTTAAAGTAAATGTCCATCTTAGCATGGTTTTCATGCATGTTCACCATACTTAGTGCATTGAATGTGGTAATTACATATGTTATTTATTTCTATAAGTGTAGGTGGCAAGTGAGGAGTTCTTAGAAGCAAAACTTCGGAATAGCATTCTCTCAAGAAGACTTAATATGTCCTCAAATGATTAGAGGACATAGATATGTTTAGTTTCCTTTTTCAAAGACTTTGTAATAGACTGTAGTAGTTTCTTTTCAACTTATGTAAGGTCTATGACCCTAAGACTTATATGTGTCTATGATGTCTATAAAGGGACTTATTATTATTCTATAAAGATTTGAGCTATTATTGTGAAAAGTTTTAATTCCGCACTACTTTATATATATATATATATATATATATATATATATATATATATATATGCAATTAATGATCTCTAAGTGCTTGTATAAATCTCTGAGAGGTCGATGACGCCATGTGGCAACTTAAGGGTGCTCTAACTTCTTGTGTATACTCTTGGATCATTACAGCCAAAAGGATGTAAGTCAATATCGACATACCCTACATTTGATAATAATATAGGAAAAAGTATGTGTTAGTACAAACATGTACTATATATGATAATTAGAAAAAATCATCCACATAAGCATATCATATGCATTAGTCAACATAAGACATACCATAATCATAATCATAAAATAAACATCATATGACATAAGTTATAACCATAACTGATAACAACATAGTCATTCTTTACTAATGCATCAAAATCAACATTATATAAAAGATACACTTCATAAATAACATTCAAGCATAATTGTGCAATACATCCATCATACCCCATAAATCTCACCCATGCAAAGCAAACCGCCTTAGACCGTCAGTCAGATTCATCATCTTCCATGTAAACTAGCATCATATTTGAAAACTTTAAACTCATACATCGAACTTCATGTAGTGATCTTAGATCATTATTCATATTTTTACTATTCTTGAACACTATGAGATGCTTACTTAATCAAGTCTATGTTCATATTGCATTGAACACTATGAAATAGTTTTGTAAGCCCATCTTAGTTTATGTCCACTTTGAAAACTATTAGGTACCTCTTCAAGCACATCTCAGTTCATCATTATCTTGGACACTATGAGATGTTTCTTCAATCATGTATTAGTTCATTATTATTTTGAACATTATGAGATGCTTCTTCCAGCATATCTTACATTATCATTAGATATTGTTGTATTCGTATATAGCCTTAACAAATATTAGACCATGTGAACAATCACATGATCAATCACGGTGTTAACAACGTTGACTGTCTACCTGCCTAAGTTAGAATTGATTTGTTAGCTTAGGTTGATCAACTAGCTAATCATCTTCGGGGGCACGTATTTTATGGGATGCCAAGTTTTATACTTGAAACCTGGACTCCATTAGGTGATGTCTTCAATCTCATGAGACATTCTTTTGGAAACCCGAACTGTACTAGGTGAGAGTTCCAACTTCGGAAGCCAGGACTCAACTATGTGTAGGCCTCCATCTCATTTAAACATTCACTAGGTGCTAAATAAAAATCCTAGAAGACAGTAAATAGGTCTTACTTAACTCATGTTGCATGGATGATGTATTTGACAAACAATCCTAGATAGTTCATTAAAATAACTTTTTAGACAATGTGTGAACAACTATCACCATCCACAATCACTTTTAATATAAGATTAAATTAGGTGAGATAATCCATTCAACCTTAGAACCTTGATTAAGTGAGAAAACCTTTAACATTATGTGCATTATGAATTCATGAGAATAACCTTCCAATAATCCCATAACAACAACATATTCATTAATAATTCAGTCTTTAAGTGTTCTTAGCGCATTTACATTCATTCTATAAGAACATGCATAATCTTATACATTCCTAATAGAGGTCAATGTGGGTAAATTCTTCTACAACAATCCAAATCTACCAATAAGCATTCATCATATAGCTTTACTCTCAAGCTTCAACATTCATGTTTCATCACATTAGCATTACTCTCAAAGCTCTAGTCCTCATAGTTCATCATGCAAGCTTTACTTTAAAAGTCCTACTACACATAACTACTCATATTAGCTTTACTCTACAAGCCCTACAAATCAGCATTAAGTGTACATGCCTTAATCTCAAGAAAATCCTAATAACAAAGTCTACAAGTCACACCTCATGAACTATTGTGAACTAAATCAAATCACATCTATATGCTTTCATCTTATGAAAAATAATCATACATCATTATGTTACCCCCAATCTCGAGAACTATTAACCATAATTCATTACACATGCGTTAATAACATTTGATACATGTCTATATGCTTAAATATCAAGAGATGTTAAATTTATTTAATCAATTCTAAATATTACAATTAAATCCTCAATTTCTCCTTTGATTACATAAAACACATTTTATATAAATTTCCTCTTTCAAGAAATGAGTAGGGAATGAGTACATATAATTTCATCCTAATATTACTGAATATACTCAATTGAATCAAAAACAATTTTAATTCACTCAATTAGATCAACATTCAACAATATCCACAACATTGGAAGAAACCCTAACTCAATTGGGGAATTCTTCTTCTTAATTGGGGAAAACATGGGGGCTCCATGGTGAATAGGACACCATACCTTAATTACAACTACCATGTTTGGAAGAATGGAGACTTGACTTGACCTAGATTCAACCTTCTTCTTCTTCAACTTTATAGAGAGATATTATTTGAGACGATAAACTTGGGATTCTTTTGGGGTTTTTGGAAATAATGACTTAATTGGTGAGTTTAAAGGGTTAAAATTGATTTTATAGGTATTACCAAAAACAGGACCTTGCCTTTTCCCACTTAAATTGAAATTTCCCATTTTGTCCCTTACTTGGCAGCATACTGCCCATGTACCAGGAGTCGTGGTCCGCACCACTAGTCATTGTCCTGCTCGTGGTCCTTGAGACATTATCTAGGCAACTATGTAGAGGAACCAAGAAATAAAGGCATTTCTACGAGTCGTGGGTTTCATCACTAGCCGTGAAGTGGATCATAAAGGTAAGCTAACATTGAGGCAGCCTTGGTGAGCTACTTCTTCACCACCATGGGTGGCACCAAGAGATGTGGTGTCCACCACGAGCCATGAAGGCTCTCGTAGTGAGGGGCAGTGCCTTGAAAGCTTGGGGCAGCCTTTTCCCTTGCCCCTTTGGCTTGTCTTTTTCCCTCTAGTCTAGACTTATTGACCTCAAACTTAGCCCTAGATGGTCTACTAGACTATGGAATGTTACAATATCTCTGCCTTGGGGACATTTGTCCTCGAATTATGATCTTGACACCTCTTAAAGGAAACTATTCTAGACTAGCAGACCACCATGCGTGAAACACATCTAGATGCAAACAACCAAGGAGACATCAACTCCAAACTCAACCATGTTCAATGCATCTCTAGGAAGGTAGGAACTACATCTAGCAACTCGTTGCGCTTGAAATTTCAACAATTCTCATGTTCAAGGATCATTTACCTTCTACATATTAACACATGTTTAACACAATATCATTGATCCTATATGTAATCTATACTCAATGCACAACAATATGGGGAGAATCAGTCATGTAGACTCATTTTATTTCTAGGCATAAATTTCTGATGAACATGATAAAATAGGGAAATCATGGAACACATAAGCACATATGACTCTAAAACAAAAAATAGGTAAAGAGGAACTGTTTTTCTCATGCTAGAGGAGTAAAAGGAAGAAGAATAAGGTATCAGGATATCATATCAGCCTCGGCCTCCCAAGTAACACCTCAACTAAAAGATTCCTCAACCACACTTTTACAAAAATAAGTCTGTTATTTCCCGACCTCTTAACATTCCAGATTAAAGTCTAAACCGGATTTTAGTCATGAAAATACTTGAATCTACTCTCAAACCTCCTAAGGGATTTATGAATGTTCGATCTTCAACACACTTGTTTAACGTAGAGATATGGTAAAAAAACGAATGCACCAACCTATCTTAAGGTATCCTATCGGTCTATAAAACGGGGACTAATCTTCCCAAACTCAATCAATTATAAATCTATAATATCAAGTCTATCTAGTGACTTGGACATAATTGACATCACAACCAACATTTTCTCCCTCGCTCCATGTAGCATGATCCTATTAAACAGTCATATCTGAAAGACTATTGATAAGGAGTAGGAGAGATAAACTATATGCGATGAATTTAAAAATGAAGAAGTGATGTTTGTTAAGCGTTTAGCATCCTCTCATTACTAGACGTGGTTTTGCGACATCCTAGAATCATTCTAAACTACGTTCTTCGGTTACAAAGTTAAAAATCATAAGATATAACAACATTTTGATAAAGGTAGTTAATAAAAGCATCATCATAACACAAGATGAGTAATTCATAAGTAACCTTCAATCATGATTGTGCAATGCATGGATAAAACCCGATAAATCTCATTCATGCTAAGCAACAACCTTAGGCCCTCATTTATATTTATCATGTTCAATGTAAACTAGCATCATCTTTTAAAACCTTGAACTCAAATACAAAACTTCATATAGTAACATTAGTTCCTTATTCATATTCTTTTTGTCCTAGAACACTATGAGATAATTCCTTAAGCATGTCTTAGTTAATTATTGCATTTAACACTATAAGATGCTTATTTAATCAAATCTTAGTCCATCACTACTTTGAACACTATGAGGTACCTTTTCAAGCACATCTTAGTTTATCATTATTTTTAAAAATATTATATGTTTCTTCAAGAATGTCTTAGTTCATTGTTATTTTCAACACTATGAGATGTTTATTCAAGCATGTATTAGTTCATTTTTATTTTGAATACTATGATATGCTTCATCAACAATGTCTTAGTTTATCATGTGATCTTTTTGTATTTGGGATATATCCATAACCAACATGAGCACATGGGAACTATCATATATCCCTCCCGGCATTAACAACAATGAAAAGGGTTGGTCTAGTTATTTAATGTAGAGTTGGTTTGTTAGCTTAGCTCGATCCACTAGCTAAACATATGATGGGGCACGTAGTTTATGGTAAATGAAGATACCTACTAGATACCCGAACACTACTAGGTAAATGCTTCCATCTCATGATACATACATTTGAAAACCCATACTCCACTAGGTGAGAGTTCCCATTTTAGAAGCCCGGACTCAACTATTTGTGAACCTCCATCTTATTTCAATATTCACCCGGTACAAAGCATAAATCCCACAAGATAGCTATTAAGTCTTACTTGACTCATGTCTCATGGCATGATATCCTTGACAACCAATCAAAGTTAGTTCATTCGAATAACTCTTTAGACCATGCGTGAGTTACTATCACCATCAATCATTACTTCTACACTTTAGATTCAATAAGGTGACTAACGCTTTTCAACCTTAGAATTTTTATTAAGTGAAAAAATCTTTCACATTAAGTTCATTTTGAATTCATGGGATTAACCTTTCAATCAACCCACACCAACAACATATTCAGTAATACTTCACTATTCGACCTATAGTATAGTCAAGTCATTTGCCTATCTTTCTGATCACCTTTATTTGAATTCATCATCTTTTTGGCTTTGACCCACTGAAAATGGCGTTGGCTAAAAAGGGGCAACGAGAAAAGCCTTAGGATAAGTGTTCTTAAAGCATTTATATTGATTTTATAAATAAATGCATAATCTTATACATTCAGTATATATGTCAATGTAAGTAACTCCTTCCATAACAATACTATCTATCAATCAACATTCGTCATATAGATTCACAGTCAAGCCTTAAAGTTTATAGTTCGTCATTTTAGCCTTACTCCCAAAGGCCTTGCAATCATAGTTCATCGTGAAAGTTTTACTCTAGAATTTATACTAACATAACTCCTCACATAAACTTTTCTCAAAAACCCCTACAAATTATCATTCTCCACAACTGCCTTAATCTCAAGGCAATCCTAATCTGAAAGTCTACAAGTCATACCTCATTATATATACTTGATCTCAATTGATTCATATCTATTTTCTTTCATCTTAAGAAATCTAATCATACTTCATCATGTTACCCCAATCTCAAACACTGCAAAAAATGATTCATCAAACATGCATTAATCACATTCATTCATTTTTATATGCTTAACTATCAAGACATCTTCAATATATTTCATCAATTCTAGAAAATTGCATCTAAATCCTCAATTTCCCCTTTCTTGGCATAAAACCTAATTACATCAATTTCCTTTTTTAGACATGGGTATGGCATGGGCCACATAAATTCATCCTAATATTGTTGAATATACTCAATTCAAGCATTAAAAATCATAATCCACTAAAGTGGATAAACGTTCAACAACACTAACAACATTGGAAGAAACCCTAACTCAATTGGGGAATTCTTCTTCTAAATTGGGGAACACATGGGAGCTCCATGGATGAATAAGACATTATACATTGATAACAAATCCTGCCAAGCTTGTAAAAATGGATAGGTGACTTGACCTAGCTTTAACCCTCTTCTTTTTATTCAACTATTTAGAGAGAGAAATATTTGAGACGATAAACTGTGGATTCAATTGGGTATTTCGTAAATAGTTAATAAATTGGTGCATTTAAAGGGTTTAAATAGCTTATGTAGGTGTAGCAGGACAATATAAAATGACCTCACCTTGTTCCACTTAAAGTGCAATTTCCCATTTTGGCCCTCACTTGGTAGCCCAATTCCCATGCCTCACGATAGGCACCACGAGCCGTGGTCCTCTCCACAATTCGTCATCCTTCTTATTATCTTTGGTCTAGTAGCTAGGCTACCTTGTCTTGGCCTCCAAAAAATGAAGGCATTGCCAGGAGCTGTAGATTCACAACTGGTCATGAAGGTGAGCCAATATTAGGGAATCCTAGTTGAGAAACTGTTTCACCACTACAGGGTGTAGTGACCATCGCGATCCGTGAATGTTCTCGTGGTCATGGGTAGTGCTTTTGTAGGCTTGAGGCAGACTTGTCCCTTGCCTTAGTCTTTATCTCTCTACCATGGATCTTGCCCTCTAGTCTTGACTTTTTGACCTCATACTTAGTCTGAGATGGTTTACTAGACTACGGGGTGTTATAAACATTAGGAGAACCCTCTTTCTTATGACGAGTTTGAAGTGCATAGAATAAATTTTTATTTGGAGAACATGAAACTGCACTAGTAGGTGGATCTTTCATACCACTCTCTTCCTCATCAATTCTAGATGGACAATATCTTAAGTAGTGAGCAATTTAACCACAATCAAAGTAGTTATCCGTGTGCATCAAGCATTTCCAGCATTACTGTTGAACAATTTTGGCATGTGGGAACCAAAAAAATATTTCCATTACTATTTCCTCCTTGAGAATTAGGGTTATACACCTTATCATTGTTTAAATTAGGGACTAGACCATATGAGAAACCTTTACCTAAACACCATTGTCGGAGCCTTGAACAACTAGGTCCCTCGAATCTTGAATATGAAAAGGCACTATCACTAGTGTTTGCCATCTTTAACTCCCGAGACCATTATTTGACTTTTTTCACTTACATTTGTTGATAATAAATCATTAGACGTGTACTTTTCCTTAATGAGCATGGTGGTATGAAATTTCCTTACCACCACTCTGAACACTCCCAAAACAAACTTGCTCATCTTTACCCTAGAATCGGCAACCATAGTAGAATCATATCTAGAAAATTGTGTGAACTTTAAAAGGTTAATGAATTCAAGTACCTTTGCTTATTTCATCTCAAAGGGGAAGAACCTATCAACGAAAGCAGCCTTAAATTTTTCAATCCAAATGACTTGCATCAACCACCCTCTCTTCCTTAGATTTGTTGAGCTACACTTGAGCAACACCCTTAAGTTGATAACCAACCAATTCTTCTTTCCCAAATATTTGACTCCCATGATCATAAACATCTTATATGCCTCATCAATAAATTCATGAGGTTCTTGCTTAACCTTGGAACCATGGAACTTTGGGGGATTCATTCTAGTTATCTTCGTAGCTACACTTGAATTCACAGGGACCACAACATGTCCATCGTCTTGAGACATCATGGCTTAGTCCTACACTTGAAAAGCGTCCCGAAACTCTGCATTAGTCAATTATTAGGCTAAAGGTTTAACCTGAACTTGAGGAGTTCTTGTTCAATATTCTCATTTAAATTCCTCATAATACATTCTCTTCTAGGGGAAATATCTTGAAAATTATCATATAAGAATTAGGAAAGATGAATATCAAGTTACAATTTATCGCACAACATTAGAGTGGTGAAAGTAGTGAAATTTCCAAAATTTCTTATAGATTCTTATTCATTAATTTGGCACGCTTCACACTCATGCAAAAGAATGTATTCAAAATGGCTTATGAAACATCCTTAATATCAAGTATGTCTTGACCCAAAGTAACCCAAGGCATAACATGGCATATATAACCTTGAGAGGCCCTAATCAAGCCACTTCGCATACATCACAGAAGATAATAAAAATAAAGTCTCCAAATAAAGCACTTTACACATTAAGAAATTGACAAAATGAAATTCTAACATAAGTCTCAAGGCCAAGTAATAATCATAATGAAGTAATTCGGACATGATGCATACATCACATACAAAGTTCAAAAAATATGACTAACATAAACTATAAAATGTCTCGGCCCTTCGAGCGTGAGGAATAACCTATAACCTTGAGGCACCCCAAAAGATGTCTAGATATTATTGTGTTATCAGGTAGGAACATCGGACCCTACATTCATGAGATAATGTAAGCACATATGTATCAATACTTAGAATGTAAAAACTATGAGAAAATATGCATAAACGTAGGCACGAAAACATAAACGACTTAAAACATGTACGCGTGATCATAATAAAACATTTAAAAATCATTAAAGAAGATATTACATGAATATCATATAACATACAAAAATACATTAATATAAAGAAAATAAGAAAAACTTGAATATAACATAATCATTTTGTGGGATCTTACATTTTACCGGCAATAAGACCATGAAAGCTATATCAGGGAATATAGTACATCCATTATACTAAAAGAAACTGAATCTACTTGACAAGGTAAAACTTATACACGTCATTATTTTTTAAAGTGAATTGTGAGAAAACCATTCACAACATCATTAATTACCATGATCATTTCAATAACATCATAAATATCCATATCTTTATTAGTTCCTAATTCATATGTACATGAGTTCATCATATATTCATATTAGAATAGGCACGGTAAAACCCAGACATGAATCAATTGAAATTGAAGGAAGGATTGCAAACCTTTGGGACCCTATGGAGTTAATAAATTCATGGGTTAATAGTGACAGACCTTGATACATTATCCCAAGAATGGTGCAAAATTGATGACTTGAATGGAAGCCTAACTATTCTTTTTCTTCTTCCTTATGTTGTGAGAATTTGTTGAATTGGAGTTTAAGTTCCTCCTTTGAAATGATTCTCATTGTGTGTGGTGTATGTTTGAGTTGTACATCACTTTGATTACTACATGCTTCTTGGGCTGCTATTTTGAGTTTAGATTCCTTAGATGATTTAAGTGTTATTCTGGACGAATTTTTCCGAGGAGAGGATATTGTAACACCACGTACAAACTAGTAAGACCTAGGTAAGGCTTGACTAAATCTAGTAGGTTAAACTAGAGCCTAACATGTTAGTGTATAGTTGGAAATTTTTTAAAATGATTAAAAATTGCTTATGAAGTCAGTTTGGTGATTTCAGAGGTCAAACGTCAAGAAACAACTAAAACATCCTGAAACTAGTCATTGAACTAGTGAGTTGTAAAGGCCTTGTCGTTCAATATTGGAGTGTTGTTTGGGAATGAAAACTTCTAGAAGTCAATATCATAATAATATGGACATATTTCAGGGTTAAATGTCCTGGTACGACTCCCTAGGACCAGCCCAGGGGTCCTTGGAAAGGACCCCTACACTGCCCAAAAGCTATCAAAAAAAGCTTGGTTCACAGAGGCATATCACGCCCCATAGACCAGTCCACGCCCTGTAGGTCATGGGCGTGGGTTAGTACTTAGCCTAGGAAGTCTTGGCTTCAATTTCAAGACTCAGGCCGAAACCACGGACAACCAGGATGGTCCGTGAGTGGACTAACGGTCTGTGAGTCGTGGGCGTGAGTCAAGGGCTGCAATGCTATCAAGAAGCCGACCAAGGTAAGTGAGGGTCAACTTAAAATGGTTATATCTAATAGCTCAAAACGAATTAGGTGGTCAATTACCTATCTAATTAAACATTTTGAGTCCTCTTTCCAATGCCACCAAGTTTTCCTAATTCCGATCTCGTAATAAAAGTTTATGCTTAAAATAGTGATGCACTATTAGTCCCTAACCACGGACAGTAGATCGGTGCGTGAATTGTGATCCATAGATGATGCCAATTTTGGTAAGTTTAGTTTTTAAGTTGGGATTTCGGGTCGGTTAAGTGGTCAAATAACCTCCTATAAATAGTTAATAGAACCCTAAACCTAATCATTTAATTCACCATAAGTCAACACCCAAAAATCTTAACTAACTTTATCCCCAAAGTTTCTCCAAAACTCTACTCTCAAAAACCTCCGTTGAAGACCAAGAAGAAGATTGAGTAATGCTTGAAGATGGATGTTTCTTCAAAGGATTTTCATGGAGTTCTAAGTCTAAGGTATGTGAGCCTTTTATTCTATGTTAGATATCACCAAGAAGCCCTCTCAACTATGTTTTCAAAATCCCGAAATCTAAGTTTTCATCCAAAGCATGGGTCACCTTCTAAAAACATTTCATTTATAAATTATGATATTTTATTATTATATATGTTCAAATATGGGTGAATTCATCGTGTATTGATAGTTTTGGAATAAAACCCCAAAGACTCATGTTTTCCCATTCTTTCTTAATTCTAAGCCCTTGTGTGGATATATTGATGGGTATAGATTTATAATCTAGAACCTCTACATTGATTTGGTTATTTTACTTTGACGTTACTCAATGTCATTCGCTATTTCTAAGGGTTAGGTTTAGATCTTGATGGATGATCTTAGATCACCTAGAAATATGTTTATCATAAGTAAACTTTAATGACATAAATAACTTGTTCGTAGTTATGTATGAAAGTTTGTGGATGAATTTAGGTAATTTATATGGTTTTTGGGAAATTCCCCACAAGACCCATGATTTCCCTTCTTCCTCAAATCTAAACCCTAGTATGCTTTGATTGATCAATGAAGGATGATAATCTACTATGTTTCTATGGAATTCAATATTGTATTATGATGTTACCCTATATGATGAATGAATATCATGAAGTTAGGGTTGAATCTTTCAGAATTCCTTGAAGGCTATTAATGAAGGTTTTCAATTTGATTATAGTTTAATGTTGACTTGTTGGTTCACTTATGATGGAGGTGTTTACTTGTTTTGTAGTATTATATTTAATTGTTGATCTACTTATAGTGGAGGTGCTTACTTGAATTTATGAATTGTGGTGTTGAATATTGTTCCTCTTATCTAAAACCCTAATTATGATCAAGTATGCTATGATATGAACAAGTATGCATGATATAATATGAACATGAATTTGTGCTATGATATGAATGTGATATCATGATATGAATATGAATTTTATGATATGATTATGTTAGTGTTTATTTATTGAACAAAAGGCAATTATCCTAAACACTATATGAGTACTTAAGTCCTTAAAGCATTCTTTATGAACTAATGCATAACTTAAGACATGCTGATACTTTAAAAGGAATTGGGCTTAGCACCGAGTGGATATGATTATGAGATGGGTTCTTTCACGTTAATTGTTGGGTTCGCATTATAGTTTATCATGAGATGGAAACCCGAATAATAGAAGTATAATGTTTCTAGAAGCAATCTCCATATCCATATTTATGTGTATGCATAGTCTCAGCTAGTGATCCACGTTATAGCTAGGTATGTCTATTTCACCTTAAGCAAGTGAAACTTTTCTTTTTGGTGTGGGGGTATAACACAAAATTCGATTTAGCTAACACGGTCTATTTTGGTTATGACTAATCTCCCTATGTTTTATAAATACAAACAAATATACGAATATGACTTATGAATATGGATAAGTAGTTCTTCTTAAGTGGTACTTATTAGTGTAGGTAAGGGTATGAGACTTTACCTATTCATTGCACAAGCGGGTCCTTTGTGGAGTTATTGTGAGAGTCTATTATGTATGATGACTTATGAATGATGTTAAGGTTGGTTTCACCAATTATGATGTTGATTACGTATGTGACTACACTTATGTCTTCTTGATGGATTTACTTAATATATATGTGGGTATGGTACTTCATATGTACATGCACAAGTGAACTTGGAAGGGGGTCATGAGTGGTGTCCTTATGACATGATGTAAATTTAACTCATGGTTCCGTTCGATTATAATGATTTATAAATGGTTGTATGTTGTCTTTGAGTTATTACTATGATTGACTTTCCTTACGATTCAAGTAATATATGTATGATTATATCCTTATTGGTGACTATTGATTATATTGAGGTCTAAAGGTGAAGTACATGACTAAGGTAGTTTCAAAGGAGTACTTAGTATGGTTGGTATTATGGGATGCCAACAACACATTGCACAAGTATTCCCTTGGGGTTACTAAGGTAATAAGTTTATTATTAAATTATTATGAATGTGATATGGGCTTATGTTGTCCATTATAAATGCATGATAGCTACCATATATTTAGTGTCTCTTAAGGGTTGTTGATGTAATATATATTTAATGATGAGATAATCTTGGTATTTCTCTTGTAGTACTTTATGATTGGGGGCAATGTATTGTAGAGATTGGGATGTGTGTATTATCGTGATGTTGTAGATTGCTTGTTATTGTAATGATATCTCTTATGTTATGATGTAATATATGTGAGTTTCCTTCTTGGTTGCATTCTCCAACTATTCCCAACATGATGTCAAAATAGCATATGGCATGATTTCAAATGAAATGTCCCTTTTAAATCATGTTTTAAATGTTTTTATGAGTGGCTTCCATACTTAGTACGTTTTCATGTTAACCCCTCCTTTCAATATTATCTATAAGTGTAGGCTTTACAGATATTGGATTCAATCCTCGTGGTTGGGTTCATAGGAAATCAAGATGACGAAGATTGGTGAGTCCCCATTGTATTTGAGGGATCAACCTTATTTACTTTATTGTATTTACTTTCATGGTTTTAGAGTTTGTAAGGGTCATGTCCCTAAGTATTGTATTCAAGAGTTTTATTCTAAATATTGAAATGGTTTGAGATTAAGTTCCATAGATACTCTTTCATATTTATAATAGACTTTTATTGTAAGAAAAGTTCTAATTTTCTGTATTTTTCTATGTCTTATGCCATGATGAATATTCTAAGGAATTTTATGAGACCCTTTGTCTTCAAGTACGTCGTGTTACGACTAGGGGGTGCTCTCGGGTCGTGACAGGATGAGAAAGGATCTTAGAGACTTTCTGGAATAACATAAAATTAGATTGCTAACAAAGAATAAACATTTAAGTCAAAGACTCGTAAAAGACAAGTGACTACATCAGGAGAATCTTCCTGATCCTGACGATCCTAGAAAGCATACAACCTGTTATGCATTGTCTTCCACCTGTACCAGATGAGTTATCCTATTAAGTCGGGTGACCTGCTATTTTTGTTGAAGTTGTTCGCTGAGCTCTACCATTACACCCTTGAGCCTGTTTAGAATGACAACACCTCAGCATGTGACCAGACTGACCACACCCAAAACATCCTTCTTTCCCTTCAAGGCACTCGCCTGGATGGTTCTTACCACAATTGGGACAAGTTGGGTAGGTTTTCGTACCTGATACACTCCCTTGAGACTTAGAGACGGATGCCCTACCTTTTTTTATCTTGTATGCACTTGGAAGATGGAACACTTGCTGATGAAGAGGCAGGAGCTGAAACTTTCTATTGAACCCGTGAGCGATCTCCACCACTCGACTTATGTTAAGAATACTCATCGTTCCCTATCCTAGACTTCTTGTTCTTCAAAGATTGTTCCCAAAACTTATCTCCCTCAACCAAATTTCACTAAAGCAATCCTAAGTGATAGGAGTTGCATCTATACCCCTGTTATTTTCCACTTAGTATACCAGATATGAGCCACATCCTTAAGTTAATAAGATTCTAACTCAACCCGATCATTCCCAGTTACCTACATCACTTCAAAGATATTCTTCACTTCATCTATGATGTATTAGGGAACCTTTCCAATATGTGATCCTAAGAGCTCGGGCAAATTCATCCTAACAAAATATCGCACTTTAGCTACAGCTGACCCAACATTAGAATTTGCCAGACCTGGAACCCGCTGATTTTTATGGTTGCCCACACTTCAAGCCAACATCTAAATGGCGTTCCAAAACTTAACATTCAAAACTTCATAATCTGGGATTAGAGGAACTGTGCTAGAATTTCTTGCATTAGCATTTCTACTGTTAGATCTAAGATGAGGCATGATCTGAAAGAGAAAATAAAGGATTAGCACAAGGAATTATATCATACCTTATGCACGATAAGAGTAACAAAGAAATTGAAGTTTTCCTTGAACACTTTATAGCCTCCTTCTCATTAGATGTGGTGCATTTCGTATCAATAAAAAGGAATCTATTTAGTGTGGCATTTTAGACATCCTAGGATATTAAAACCAATGCTCTGATACCAAGTTTGTCATGCCCCGAGGCGACCCCCTAGGCGCGGACACGGGATTTAGGATCACAAATGATCCTAAGTTAACCCGGCTAGCATAACAGAAGCATACTTAGAATAATAAATTTATGTGGATGCTTAAAACATGAAGTAAATCTAAGACGATGTGGAATACCCATATACTAAATTGAACATATGAAAATTGTGATTTTGAGTAAAAATGAGAAATCAAACTCAAATACTAAGTTGAATCTATATATGTCTGAAAATGGCCACTAACTTACTAAAAGTGTTGGGATATGCCCTAGCTAAGTTTAGCAAAACTAAAACTAAAAGACTGAAATACTAAAATAATAACATAAATATTGTCCTTGAAGAATGAAGACTCAACACTAATGCTACTGAGCTGGAGATCGGGGACCGGTCTATGCGTGATGTAGATGTTAAGAACCTGGACCTACATCACAAGAAAATGTAGAACATAATATACATGAGTACTTGAAAGGTACTGATCATGTAGGATAGCATAAAGATGAAATAACAAATAACTGAACAAGCAATAAAAAAAGTATAAAATTTGAACATGATATAGATATTGAATATTAAGCTAAGTGAATGCAATGACATAATTTACAACACGCTGATACTGAATACTGAGTGTACTTTAGACGTGGTCAATGCAATAGAATCTGATTGAACTATGTGAGCTACTAATAACCGACAATTAAACCACATGAGCTAAATGTGGAGTCTGATGTATATGCCTCGTCAAGAGGACACAATATACCCTGCCATAGGTATAGAGTCATGAAAGGGGTGATCAGTAAATGATTCCCACAGAGGAGACTTACAACCTACTTGGCTTGTAGTCTTTTTACTATATGGGTAACTGATCTTAGTTCAACTCGGTATTATGGTACACCCAATAGATTAAGTAATTAACACATTATGACTTATTTATGTAATATATTAGATAACTCAAAACTGACATGAAACTAAGAATACAACACTAATATACTAATAATGACACATTCAAAAACTAAGGCATGTATATCTGAAATAGCTGAAATAATTAGCCTAGCATGTGTAATTCAACAATTACATAGCTAAGGTTCTTTAATTCATACAAGAACCAAGTAATAACATGATAATCTAATTTGGTTTTTTTAAATACTAATTTTATAATGATCTGATGAAATTATAGGGTCTAGTCCTTATTAGGAAATAATGACTATGACTGAATTATACAAACCTAATAGGCAAAAGGAATCCACTAGTGAAATCACATATACCAGAGATAATTCCAAAGAAAAATCTTTTAATTTCATACTGGAACTAATGGATTCTTGTTGAGTTCTAGATCTAGGGTTCTTGACTTTTTTTCTCCTCTCTAGCTCTAATTTCTCTAGGTTTTGATTAAATATTTGACTTAGGTAAGTCCTAGTTATGTTTCTAGGCTCAAAACTAACAAAAACCATGTAGTTTAGTGCTTAAATGACTTAATTTAGAGGTCGAATGAAATAGGAAAAGATAAAAATACCCCTTACTAAAAAATTTGATGGGGTCGACCACGGCCACTCTTACAGACCATAGAAGGGACCACGGACAATGAGACTGGTCATGGTCCTTGTATTGGAGATGTGGTTATAGGTTTTGCTTCATGAGACACTACCATGGTCCGTATGGAAGCGAACGAACAAAGAAATTCCTTGTGGTCCTCACTTGGGCTAAGGTCTAGAGGCTAAGGTTTAGGGGTTTACTATTTGTGCTTCTCGGACACCCCCACGACCCATTGTAAGGGCCACAGACCGTGAAGGTACCCATGGTCCTTACTTGGGTTAGAGGAGCTTGGTTAGCCTATTACGGATGGCCCGTTATGAGGACCACAAACAGTAAAGGTCTCAATTGTCCTTACTTGGGTGAGGGGATTCACCTCTTCTAGTAAGGGTTGAGTCCACGGGCTGGTCAACGAACTGTGGACCCTATCATAGTCTGTGAACCCTATTGTGGTTCACTGGTTTAGGTAAATTCTACAATTTTTTTGGATCTGATTTCCGAGGTGTTACACTTGAGGGAAGAGATCCCAACATAATCACTTCTTGTAATGACAATGTAATCAACATTATACAACAAGGAGGATAATTCCAATTTTTAATTATCCATAGAAAGTTGAGTGATCACATTTATAATTTTCAGCCCGAAATCCTTAACTACCTCATTAAACTTGACACACCAAGCCCGAAGACTATTTCAAACCATATAAAGATTTTATTAAATTACAGACTTTACCACACTCCCCCTGAGCAATAAAATAAACTTTCTCTAGAAGATCACATGAAGAAATGCATTTTTGTTATCTAACTGGTGTAAAGGATAATTCTTAGAAGAAGCTGGAGAAATGAACAAGTGAACAAAAGTAAGTTTGGCAACCAAAGAAAATGTGTCTGTGTAATCCACCCCATGAGTGTGAGCAAAACCTTTAGCCACAAGTCTGGCATTAAGTTGTTACAACCCTCAAAATGAAATAGGACAAACTCGAGTTCCATATGTGTTTCTTGAGTTAATTACTTGCTAAATATATGAGAAATAGAATCCAAGGGCAGGTTCGAGTTGCTTTCAAGTGAAAAGTCCAAAAATGACCAAAATGTTCTCAAACTAGTGTTCAGTGTGCTAGTGTTCCTCGTCATATTTTATGTGTTTTAGTGTGTCGTTTGGAGTCTAAATGGAGAGTGACCCTAGCATCTAGATGGCCATGTTTAGGGTTTAAATTTCCGGGTATGACTCCCCAAGGACCACCCAAAGGGTCCTTGAGGAGGAACCAAATGTTTGCCATGAAGCTGCCAAAACAACCCCATTTGATGACCCAAACGACGGCGCTTTGATCAATCGACTCCCCGTCGAAAGGGTGACTGGATCCACACTTAGTTGTGGGATCTTAGCCCCCATTTTTTGGAGTCTCTGATTCAAACAATGGACCAGAAGGATGTCCCATTTTTCAAAAGACGCCCCGTTAATGGGAGCCGTCGTTTGGCACCTGGAACTTTTTGCAGGGTTTCGTCCTATAACAACTGGGGAGCACCATCTAGACATAACCAGTGTCTTAATCCTCGTAGAGGACTTGTACAAGCCCTTATCATTCAGAATAACATATCATAGGTCAAAATGCGGAAAATTTAAAACTTTTAGATAGTGAGTCATACATAGACATCTCACATATCATATATGGAGTTTAAATAGACTCCTCGCTTATTAAAGCATACATGGGCTTCTCATTTAAGCAAAATAATGAATACATAAGATATAGTCTAATAACATCGTCTCACATTAAACTAGCTAGAAAGTATTACAACATTTAGGCGTAGCCCATACTTCAAAACCAAGAGACACATATAGCCTTACATCAATAGTCTCAAAGATAAAGGAATTAATAAGTGTCTTTAGACATAGAAATAACATACCCAGAATATTGATATGGTATCATCCCCGAACATTGAGTACCTATAAATAAATAGGGGAATTAGTCCAATTCTTCTTGCAATTAGCCTCAAAGTACTTCAACGGCCTGACTATATTCTTTGGGAAAAGGGAAAGAATAAGGGTAGTACAACCACTTGTACTAAATATGGAAACATATGCAAGTAAAACCATTAAAATCATGCTTAAAAGGACATTTTTCTCAAAACCATGCTATGTCACTTTGAAAAGTCTTTATGCATAATTCAGAATACATAGAAGCCAATGATCACATATTAATTTTTTGACAAGTCCATATTCAACATAATACCAACATCACTGTATAGTCAAATCAACATGGATGTTATCAACATAAGGTCATCACAACATGAATGACATCATATTAAGATCATATAGGCATGAATAACTCCAACATAATGTCAGAACAACAATTCATGTACAAGAGTTCACAACATCACAACATATAATGCCCTTACTTAAAACCCCTTCCCAAGCATACAAGTGCAATGCTTTTGTGAAGTCTCATAACCCCCACATAACCAAGTAAACAAAACAAAAGATCATAAGCAATGAAGACATTTCATATATCTTTATGTCATGCATATTTATAATCATGTACATCAACTTAGCCGAATAGAATGTTCATCAATGAAACTAACATTATATAGGATCATCAACATGTAACACCATCATATACATTTCATTAATATCATAAGTTCATAAGAACAACCTCCTATGACTTCCTTCAAGGTCAACTTGTGAAATGTATAAGTAGAGTCCCATAATATTTCTATGGAGGCAACATAGTCAAGGCATTTCATCACATTCATCATGTAATCATCTTCTTTATCTAAAAACATATGATAATTCAATTGAACATCATCATCAAGTATAAGACATCATCGTTAATGTAAAGAATCAAGATCATATGTCTTACCATGTAGCCTTCATAAGCCTCCTTAAAGATATTACCATCAATACAACCATATTCATCCATACAAAAAACTTAATAACATCATAAAATAGTAATATATACAAGAACTAAGTAAATTGTATCATCGCTAGTGAAATCAACCTCAATTCACAACTAGGGTTAGGGAAAAGGGTTCAATCATGGATTATTTCATAGAATTTGGTCAAAGACTAAGAACTACAAGAATTAACCCATAAAAATCATACTCTATTAATAATAATCAAATTAAATCAACATCAAATCCAATTGAAAGACAATTCACAAAATTGGAATAAAACCCATGTATTTTTACATCTTTTGGAAACCAACTTTGAAGAGAGTCTTGGGGAAAGAGATCCCAAGATTGACTAGATTCCACACCTTAGGTTTCCTTTGAGTTTGATGGAGAAAAGATGAAGTCTTTAATACCTAGTAAGCTTTGAAGTTTGGTCTTGAATAGAGAGAGAAAGTAGACAGAAGTCGGAGAGAATTCGGTTTGAAAAATATGGGGTATTATGTTAGTCTAGTGAGAGGTTGTCCTTATATAGTCCCTCAACAAACTTAAAAAACCACCCCGTAACCTTTAATTAATCACGTAACTTAACTAATTAATTGAACTCGCTTAAAATTTGGCAGTCAACTTGACCCTCAAAAGACGAGACCCTGACCTATGTGTTAGGTAGTGGAGCCTGATTAATTTTAGGTTTTCCTATTTATTCTCTATTTTAGGTTTTCCTATTTATTCTCTGTCACCAAAAATACTCTGATTTATTAATATAAATATACCTCACCGCTGTGGAAGTTTACTCACGGGGTGTTACCACGAAATATTGGATTTTCTCTCTCTCTCTCTCTACATTTCTCATTTCTTTCTCTTGAAAGTTCTTGTGTTCTTCATTCATCTAGTGTGTTTGCGTGAATTCGATCCTAACAACTGGTATCAGAGCTAAGGAGATTCAACACGATCACTGAAGATGGATAGTTCAAAGCTTGGAATCGAGAAGTTTGATGGATCCGATTTCAGTTTCTGGAAGATGCAGATCAAAGATTATCTGTACCAGAAAGATCTTCACGAACCGTTGACCGGAGTGAAGACGGAATCCATGACGGAGGAGAAGTGGAAACTCAAGGATCGTCAGGCTCTAGGGTTGATCTTGTTAACTTTGTCAAGAAATGTGGCGTTCAACATCGTGAAGGAGAAGACTACATCCGGTCTGTTGAAGGCACTCTCAAACATGTATGAAAAAACATAGGCTATGAACAAGGTATATTTAATGCGTAGATTGTTCAATTTACAGATGTCTAAAACAGGATCCATTTCTTATCATATAAACGAGTTCAATATGATTGTGAGTCAACTCAATTCTGTGGATTTTAATTTTGAAGATGAAATTAAGGCGTTGATTTTGATGTCATCTCTACCCGAGTCTTGGGATACTGTTTTTGCTGCGATTAGCAGTTCTCGTTGATCTGAAAAACTGAAGTTTGATGAAATCTGTGATGTTGTTCTTAGCGAAAGTATTCGCAAATGAGAAGTGGGAGATTCATCGGGCAGTGCTCTCAGCGTTGATCGAAGGTGGAGAAAAAGGGCACTTTCGGACAAACTGTACAAAGCCAAAGAAGAAACAGAATCAGAAATTTGGAGATGACAATGATTCTGTAAATTCAGCAGAGGACATTGGGGATTCTCTAATCCTAAGTGTGAACAGCCCGGTTAAATCATGGATTTTGGATTCTGGTACATCTTTCCATTCGTCTCCAAGCAAGGAGTTGTTCCAAAACTTCAAATCTGGAAATTTTGGAAAAGTATATCTTGCTGACAATAAAGCCTTAGAGATTGAAGAAAAGGGGGATGTTTGCATAAAGACCACCTCGGGAAACCAGTGGACATTGGAGGATGTCAGATATATTCCTGGGATCAAGAAAAATCTGATCTCTGTTGGTCAGTTGGACAGCAAGGGATATGCAGCAGAGTTTGGGAAAGGTTCATGGAAGATCGTGAAAGGTGCTATGGTAGTAGCTCGTGGCACCAAATCTGGAACCTTGTACACCACTGCAGGGTGTATAAACATGGATGATGTTGCTGAAGGTGCTTCTGGTTCATGTCTGTGGTACAACAGACTTGGACACATGAGTACTAAAGGAATGAAGATGCTAGTTGCAAAAGGAGCATTAGAGGGTCTGAAGTCTGTTGATATGGGTCTTTATCGAGAGCTGTGTTATGGGAAAACAGAAAAGATTAAGCTTCACAAAGACTCCTAGAGAGCCAAAGAAAGTGCGGTTAGAAATGGTCCATACAGATGTTTGGGGACCATCTCCAGTATCATCACTTGGAGGATCCAGATTCTATGTTACCTTTATTGATGATTTCAGCAGGAAGGTATGGGTTTACCTCTTGAAGCATAAGTCAGATGTGTTTGAAACTTTCAAGAAGTGGAAAGCTGAAGTTGAGAATCAGACCGGTTTGAAAGTCAAATGCCTAAGGTCTGACAATGGAGGAGAGTATGACAAATCAGAGTTCAAGGCATTCTGTGCAGCTAAGAGAATCAGATTGATGAGAACAGTTCCTGGTAAGGCAAGGCAGAATGGAATTGCTGAGAGGATACAGAACATTGAATGAGCGTGCAAGGAGTATGAGGATACACTGTGGGCTGCCCAAAACACTTTGGGCGGATGCTGTGAGCACAACTGCATACTTGATCAACAGGGGACCATCAGTTCCTCTAGGGTTCAAGATTCCAGAGGAGGTGTGGACAGGAAAAGAACTCAAGTACTCACACTTGAGGACTTTTGGTTGCACTACTTATGTTCATGTTGATCCAGAAAAGAGAGAAAAGCTTGAAGCCAAGGCTGTGAAGTGTTACTTCATAGGATATGGTTCTTATTTGTTTGGTTAAAGGTTTTGGGATGAAAAGAACAGAAAGATCCTGAGACATTGTGACGTGACATTTGATGAGTCTGTCTTGTACAAGGACAGAGAGAAGAAGGTTCTAGAGATTACAAAGCAAGTGGGAGTTGAGGTTGAGTTGGAGAAGAGTAACCCCAGAGATGTCGAAGCATATACTCAACCAACTCCTACTAAAGAATCTGAAGTGGAGCAAGTTACACCTGAGCAGGTGTTAAGGAGATCATCCAGATCCATCAGGGCACCAGATAGGTATTCACCTTCATTACACTATCTATTGCTGACTGATGAGCGGGAACTAGAGTCTTTTGATGAGGCCCTACAGGTGGAGGATTCGATCAAGTGGGAGCAAGCCATGGATGATGAGATGAGGTCACTTGAGAAGAATGACACATGGGTGTTGACTGAGTTACCTGCAGGGAAGAGAGCTTTGGTGAACAAGTGGGTGTTCAGAATCAAGACTGTACCAGATGGCAAAAGAAGGTTCAAGGCTCGTTTAGTGGTTAAAGGATATTCACAAAGGAAAGGTATTGATTATGCTAAAATATTCTCTCCTGTTGTGAAGTTAACCTCTATTTGAATTTTGTTGAGTATTGTTGCATCGGAAATTTTGCATCTAGAGCAAATGGATGTAAAAACAGCATTTTTACATGGAGATCTGGACAAAGAGATCTATATGCAGCAAATGGAAGGATTTGTGGTTCCAGGCAAGGAACATATGGTGTGCAAGTACACCAGGAGCTTGTATGGACTAAAGCAAGCACCAAGGCAGTGGTACAAGAAGTTTGACTCCTTCATGACCAAGAGTGGATTTTGCAAAGCTGAAAAGGATCCTTCTTGTTACTTCATGAAATACACTGTTTCATATGTCTTTCTACTCTTGTATATGGATGATATGTTGATTGCAGGATCTAGTATGAGGGAGATTAACAATCTGAAGACAAGGCTGTCTGCAGCGTTTGAGATGAAAGATTTGGGTCCAGCAAAGCAGATTTTAGGGATGAAGATTTCTCGGGATAGATCTGCTGGCACTTTAAATCTATCTCGGGAGTTGTACATTGAGAAGGTGCTGAGCAGATTCATGGTTAATGATGCTAAACCCAGGACTACTCCATTGGAAAATCACTTTAAATTGTCAAAGGAGCAGTCACCCATGACTGCCGAGGAGCGTGATCACATGGCACTTGTTCCATATGCTTCAGCAGTTGGTAGTTTGATGTATGCCATGGTCTGCACTATACCTGATATAGCACATGCAGTGGGAGTTGTTAGCAGGTACATGGCGAACCCTGGGAAAGAGCATTGGGAAGCTGTGAAGTGGCTTCTGAGATATCTGAGAGGCACATCCAGTACTTCACTTTGTTTTGGCAAAGGCAAGGTGACTCTACAAGGTTTTGGGGATGCTGATCTTGGAGGGGATGTTGACTCGAGCAAGAGTACATCCGGGTACATTTACACCATAGGTGGAACAGCAGTGAGTTCGATGTCCAGAATTCAGAACTGTGTTTCTCTTTCATCTACTGAAGCTAAGTATGTGGCAATAGCTGAAGCTGGGAAAGAGATGATATGGCTGGCAGATTATCTTGAGGAATTGGGCAAGAAGTAGAGCGAGAAGATTCTTTACTCAGATTGCCAGAGTGTCATACAGTTGGTGAAAAATTCAGTCTATCATTCGAAGACAAAGCACATTAGAAGGCGATACCATTTCACTCGCAGGGCAGTGGAGGATGGTGATATGTGCTTGGATAAGATAGAGGGTGCAAAGAACCCGGCAGACATGTTGACGAAATGTGTTGATGTTGGAAAACTGAGGTTATGTAAAACCTTGGTTAGTCTTCTGTAGTTGTTGCTACAGATGTTGCGGTGCGGTAAAGATGTTGATGATGAAGAGATTTTTTTTTTGAGAATGTATTTATTGGATGACTGAGTCATTCTCCAAGTGGGAGAATTGTTAGGTAGTGGAGCCTGATTTATTTTAGGTTTTCCTATTTATTCTCTATTTTAGGTTTTCCTATTTATTCTCTGTAACCAAAAATACTCTGATTTATTAATATAAATATACCTCACCGCCGTGGAAGTTTACTCACGGGGTGTTACCACAAAATATTGGGTTTTCTCTCTCTCTCTAGATTTCACATCTCTTTCTCTTGAAAGTTCTTGTGTTCTTCATTCATCTAGTGTGTGTGCATGAATTCGATCCTAACACTATGGCCTATTGACTGGACCACAGACTGTCCTGGTAGTCTGTGGTTTTGGTCAGGGAGGCCATCTTTTGTCTTTTTTGTAGAATTATTTAAGTTTCAACCAACGTAGCCATCGATGAAGCGTCAATCAAACACAGCTCGTCGCTTGACTCGTGGAAGCATACTATCCAATTTAACAATTTTGGGTCAAAGGGAAGGGTCCTCTCCAAGGACCCTTAGGGTGGTCCTTGGGGAGTCGTACCGGATGTTTTAACTGTAAACACACTCTTCTATATGTTAAACACCGTTTTACAAATTTTAACTAAATTACCCTCATAAAACCTCATGAAACATTCAAAGGTACACTAGCTTCAATTTCACATCCTCCGGACGTCGTGGTAGTTTCGTGATGTTTTGACTCTAACACTTCCTAATTGATTTCAATACATTATTTTAGGCTTATAAACAGTGTTTTAAGTCTTGGTTCATCATGTGAGGCTCTATACTAAGTTATGAACTTCCAAAGTGTTACATTATCCCCCTTAGGAACATTCGTCCCCAAATGACACTAAAAATCTTTTTATAAGGAAAGGATAGACTCAATACTAGAAGACCTACCAAAAAAACATAAAATCAACATGAGTTAAAACTCAAAGGAGTAATTCACAACTCCATTCGACACATAAATATGGCATTACACATAGCAACTCCAATCACAAGTCACAACATATAAGAGCTCAACTTTTCACAACACAAAATGAGGAACTGCCTTCTCCACATCAACATGATCTCAAAATGACAACAAAGAGTTATCGTGCTATTCTTCTCAAGACAACATGAAAAGACCAAAAATCTCAAGAAGTCAAAAACATATATTTCACATCAGTGCAAGTTAACACAAAAATTCTTTTTCATAAAAAACTCATTTTGACTCAAACCTTTTACCAAAATATGCACATACTTAGAAAATAAGCAAATTCATATTTATTCATTATATTCATTTTTAAGAGGGACTACTAACCTCAACTTTGGTTAGAATTTTACGGAATAAAATGAGAATAATGGGACTTCATGTCAGCCTCGGCCTCCCATGTTGCTCCCTCAACTAGGTGGTTTATCCATAAGACTTTTACGGAGGCCACCTCTATGTTCCTCAACTTTATAACTTGACGATCAAGGATTTCCACTAGAACCTCTTAATCAGAGAGGTCCTAATTTACTCCCAACCTTTCAATAAGGAGAATGGACAGCGGATCACATATACATGTCTTGATCATGAAGATATGAAATACCAGATGAACTGAAGCTACTTCACTAGGTAATTTCAACAGATAGACAACATTTCCGACCCGTTGCAATATCTCATAGGGACCCGCATACCAGGCACTTAGATTTCCCTTTTACCAAAACTCATCACCTCTTTCACATGTGATATTTTCAATTACACCTTATACCTACTTCAAATTCAAGGTCTTTTCTCCTATTGTAACCATAAGACTTTTGCCTACTATAGGTTATTTTTGATCTATTCCTTATCATATGAACTTTTTCCAAATATTCATAGATTATTTCGGGACCAAGGAGTGAAGACTCACCAATCTCAAACCACCCAACCAAAGACCTATATCTCCTACCATAGAGTGCTTCAAAAGGAGACAAGGCAATGCTTGAATGGTAGCTATTATTATAAGAGAACTCAATCAACGGGAAGTGATTGTCCCAATTCCCGCTGAAATCTATTACACAAGCTCTTAACATATCTTATAGAGTTTGAATAGTAACACTCCGCTTAACCATCCTTCTGAGTATGAAAAGCGGTGCGAAGCCTCAATTAAGTACACAACTCATTTTGAAAAGATCTCCAAAAATGAGAAATGAATTGTGTAGCTCTATCCTATATGATGGACAAAGGGATCCCATGAAGACTAACTACCTCATATGTAGATCCTTGCAATATACTCCGCCGAATAAGTAGATCTGACGGGGATAAAGTGAGCGGATTTCATCAACCTATAGAGAGTCATTTTGCCTATGTGTCCGAGGCAAATCCACTACGAAGTCCATATTAATGTCTTCCCACTTCCAAGTCAGAACTTGATTTTCTTGTGTTAAACCACCCAGCTTTTTGATGCTTGGCTTTAACTTGTTGGCAATTTGGACACCTAGCCACATATTGCGCTATGTCCCTTTTCAAGCCTTCCCACCAATAGACCTCTTGAAGATCACGTACATTTTTGTGGCACCCGAATGAATAGAACATTCGGAACTATGAGCTTCTTCAAATCATCAGCATCCGGCACACACAACTTATCTTGGTACCTAAGCACACCATCCCCCCTTGAGAAAATGACTCATAGGCTTACCAAGAACTGATTCCTTCAACTCCATCAACAGAGGATCAAGGTGTTGCTTCGACTTCACCTCAACCACTAAAGACGATTCAGGGTTATGATGGACCATAAAGCCCACAAATCCTCCAACCTAACACGCAATTGATCCAACCTATGAACATCTTTCACTATTTCTTGGATTCTTCCACATGAGATAGACTACCCATAGTCATATGACTTAGAGCATCTACAACCACATTATCCTTGCCGAGGTGGTAGAGAACACTCATGTCATAATCCTTCAATAATTCCAACCATCTTCTTTGTCTGAGATTCAACTCTTTTTGAGTAAAAACATATTGAAGACTCTTGTGGTCGGTAAATACATCCACATGTACCCATAGAGATAAAGCCTTCATATTTTCAATGTAAACACTATGGCCGCTTACTCATGATGATGAGTTGGGTAGTTCTTCTCATGCACCTAGAATTTCCTAGAGGCATAAGCTATCACCTTACCATGTTGCATGAGGGCACAAACCAAACCTACTCGGGAAGCATCAAAATAAAACACAAAACCCTTGGTACCCTCCGATAAAGTCACCATCGACACAGATGTTAGCCTATCTTTAAACTCCTGGAAGCTCACAAGACTACGACCACTCAATATTCACTTTCTTTTGAGTTAATATTGTCAATGGAGATGTAATAGACGTAAACCCATCGACAAACTTCTATGATACCCGGGTAGATCTAAGAAACTTCTAATGTCGGATGGAGCTAAAGGTTAAGGCCAATCCTTAATCTCTTTCGTCTTTCTCGGATCAACCTCTATACCATCACTAGAGATGATATGACCAAGAAACGCAACTGATCTCAACAAGAATTCACACTTTTTATACTTAGCAAAGAGTTGGTGTTCCTTAAGGACTTACAATACCACTTTCAAATGTCCCATATGTTCATCCTTACTCTTAGAAAATACCAAGATGTCATCAATAAAGACAATCACAAAGGCATCATAGTAATCTTGGAACACTGTATTCATTAGGTCCATAAAAGCATTCGGGGCATTGGTTAACCCAAATGACATAGGAACTCATAGTAACCATCCCTAGTTCGGAAATCTGTTTTGGCAATATCCTCACCTATCACCCTTATTTGGTGATATCCCTACCTTAAGTCAATTTTAGAAAAGTAGCTTGCCCCTTGGAGTTGATCAAATAAGTCATCGATCCTACGGAGAGGATATTTGTTCTTTATTGTGACCTTATTGAGTTGACAGTAATCAATGCACATCCTAAGGGGCCCATCCTTCTTCTTACAACACCAGAGCACCCCGTGGAGAAATACTAGGTCGAATGAATCTTTTGTCTAGTAAGTCTTTGAGCTGAGCCTTCAACTCTTACAATTCGACCATAGCCATCTGATAAGAAGAAATTGAAATGGGGTTCATATTCGGTAATAAATCAAAACCAAAATCAATTTCCCGTTCGGCAAGAATCTCTGGCAAATCATCAGGAAAAACTTCTGATCAGTCCTTCACTATGGAGACTAACTCTAGAGGAGGAGTTTCGGAGTCTAGGTCCTTGACCCTTACAATATGGTATAGACACCCTTGAGGGATTATTTTACAAGCCTTTAAACAAGAAATGATCTGACCTCTAGGAATTAGATTTCCCCCCTTACACACTAAACCAAGTTTAGTTGGAAAAATGAACTTAAGCACCCTTGCTCTATAATCTATTGAAGCAAAACAAGCATGCAATCAATCCATTCCCAAGATGACATCAAAATCAACCATATCAAGTTCTACCAAATCTACCATAGTAACTCTATTGGGCAACATTAAAGGAAAATTCCTATAGACTCTTTTAGCAATAACTGAGTCACTCACCGGGTAGTAACCGAGAATGGTTCAACTAAGATATCAGGAAATATATCAAACTTCATGGATACTAAAAGAGTCATAAATGATAATGTATCATCGAGATAAAGTAAAGCATAAACGTTAATAGTAAATACTTGTAACATATTGGTGACAACATCAAGAGTTTCTTCTTGGTCATCCCTAGAAAGAATAGAATAGAAGCGGTTCTTCCTTGGAACATCGGAATTAGAACCACTTGCTTGAGCTTGACCGCTCCCCTTCACTTGACCCCTTACATTTGGACAATTTCACCTTGTGGCCACTCTTACCACAACCACAACAATTTCTCGTTACCACCAAGTATTTACCCAAATGATTCTTATCACACTTGGTACAAGTAGATTTTTCACTTGGTTAGTTTCCACTTCTTCCCCTTTGGGACTTAGTGTTAGACACCCTATTATCACAAGCCTTGGGAAACTTATAAGGAACTTCGTTGGAGAATCTCTTCTTGAGTCAAGGATTGTCTTGAATATCCAACCTACCCTTAGAAGAACCACCTTCATAAGACTTGGCCTTTCTAAAAGCCTTAATATTCCTCTTAATCCTACTCTCTTCCACTTATTGAGAATGCACCATCAAACGAGAAATATCCATGTTATCATGAAGTATCGTCGTACACTCTTCAACCAAATCATCGAACACTTCCTTTACAAAGCAGTTTTTTTCATTTTTTCGTTTTGCGACCAAAGAAGAGGCATACTTAGACAACTTAGTTAACTTCAAAGAATAATCAAGTACACTCATACCTCCTTGAAGAAGGTTGATAAATTTTTCAACTTTAGCCTCCCTTTTCTCCCTTGGGAAGAACCTAACAAGAAAAGCTCTTCTACACATCTCTAACCTAATGGGACCCACTCTCAAAGTCCTATTGTCCCTCCATTGAGTATACCAAGTTTGAGACACATCCTTGATTTGATAAGCAACTGGATTGGCCTTCTCATTTGAACTTAACCCCATAGCATACAAGATCTTGTAGATCTTATCAAGGAAGTCATGGGGGGGTCTTCATCCACCTTCGACCCAAAAAAAATTAGAGGGTTCATTCTAGTGAAGCCTCTCAAGCAAGAAGACATGGCACTAAAATTTTTGTTCACACTGGATCCAACTTCCCGATTTAATTGTGATGTCATGGCTTGAGCCTGAGTAGCTACGACTTGGGATTGAGTAGTCATAGCTTGAGCTAAACTCACAAAAGTTGACATTATCTCTCCATCCCTCATAGGTGGAGGAATGACCAGAGCTTGGTCACCTTCAAGAGCTTGATTGTCTTGTGGAGGAGCTTGGTTGTCTTGGGGAGGATCTCCCACATTAGCAATCTCTTCATCGACTCTTCTTGCAGCTGCCCTTCTAGTAGTCATAGTGAATAACCACAATAAAAGGGTTGCAAGGGAAAGGACACATAGTGTTACCACTATTGAGACACGACTTTCAAGATTACAAAAAAAGTGAGAATTCCTAAGCATCACATAGCCTCTCGTTCATTAGTGTGGCGCATTTCACACCAATTAACAAGACTCTACTTACACGTGGTTTAGTGAGTCAAATCCTAAGATTACTTCAACCTCAGGCTCTAATACCAATTTTTTCACAATTGAGGAGCACCTCTAGACGTAACCGACGTCTTTGTCCTCGGAGGGTACTTGGACAATCCCTTAGCATTCTTCATTACATATCATAAGTCAAAATGCATAAAATATAAGACTTTTACATGGTGAATATACATAGACCTCTCATATATCATATATGGAGTTTACATAGACTCCTCGCTTATTCAAACTTATATAGGCTACTCATTTATGAAACATAACCAACACCTATGATATAATATAATAACATCATCTCACATTAAACCATCTAGAGAGTATTGCAACATTTGCGCATAGCTGATACATCAATACAAAGAGCCACGTATAGTCTTACTTCAATAGTCACAAAGATAAAGGAATTAATAAGTGTCTTTAGACATAACAACAACATAGCTAGAATATTGAAATGGTAACATCCCTGAACATTGAAGACCTACTAATAACTTGGGAAATTAGTCCAAGTCTTCTAGCAATTTGCCTCAAAGTACTTCAATAGTCAGAACCTGCATTGTTTGGGGAAAAAAAACAATATGGGTTAGCACAACCACTTGTAATAAGTATGGAACATATTCAAGTAGAACCATTGAAATCATGCATAAAAGGACATTTTGCTAAAAACTATGCTAAGTCATTTTGAAAAGCCTTTATATGCCATTAAGAACAAATACAAGCCAATGATCATATATTTACTTCAAACAAGTCAATATTCAACACAAGACCAACATCAACATATAGTCAAGTCAACATGGATGTTATCAACATTAGGTCATATTGACATGAATGAAATCATAGTAAGATCATATATGCATAAATAACTCCAACATAATGTCATAACAATAATTCATGTACAAAAGTTCATAACATCACAACATGTAAGACCCTTACTCGCAACCCCTTGCCAAGCCTACAAGTGCAATTCTTATGTGAAGCCTCATAACCCCACATAATCCAGTAAACCAAACAAAAGATCATAAGTAATGTCAAAATTTCAAATATAATTATATCATGCATATTCATAATCATGTACATCAACTTAGACCAAAATAATATTCATCAGTTAAACTAACATCAAATAGGATCATAAACATGTAAAGTCATCATATACATTTAATTCATATCCTAAGTGCATATGAACAACCTCCTAGGACTTCCTTCAAGGTCAACTTGTGCAATGTATAAGTAGAGTCCCATACCCCCTACCTACACTAAGTAGAACCCCTTAACTCACCCTAGTTAGTCTTCACTTCATTACTTTCATTCATTCATTTTAATTTCGAGAACAATCGCCTTAACCGACAATATATCATGTGAGCTAAACATGGAATCCGATGTCATGAAACCCTACACCGAAAGAAGGTGCTCTACTTTCCAAGGTAAAAATAAAACATGAACATATCATTCTAGGTGGATCCACTAGCTAGTATTCCTATGGAGGAAACATATTTGAGGAACAAGGAGATATGTATTGAACCCTCTACATGCACATTAGCATTGGCGTCCTCATCTCATGAGACCATTGGTGAATCTCCCTTCCGTTGGGGAGTAAACATCTCTCATTGTCAAGTTCACTGTGTGCTATGCTAAAGTCTCTTTTTGAAATGTCTTTAAGCCTTTATTAATCATCATATCTTATTATAGGCCATAGTTAACTAACCCCTCGTATATCATGTAACGAGCTCATTAGTTATTGCATGAGAATTTCCTTTCAATACAACCCTTCATGTAGTGAAATCATCACACCATAACCATATCATAGTAAGACATACAAGTCATTCTTATTCAACCTTCTATCATCATACCCTTATCATGATTTCACAATACAAATAGTCAAAGCATTTCATCACATTCATCATGTAATCATCTTCTTAATCTAATAACATATAATACTGCAATTGAACATCATCATCAAGAATAAGACATCATCATTGAAGTAAAGATTATAGATAAGAAAGTCTTACCATAGACCCTTCATAAGCTTGCTTCAAGATCTTACCATAAATTCAACCATATTCATCCATAAAATCACTTAATAACATTATAAAATAGTAATTTATACAATAACTAAGTCAATTCTATCATCACTAATTAAATCAACCTCAATTCACAACCTAGGGTTAGGGAAAAGAGTTCAATCATGGATTCTTTCGTATAACTAGGTAAAAGTCTAATAAATAAAATATTAACCAATAAAAAATCATAATCTATCAATAATAATAAAAGTAAATCAATATCAAATACAATTGAAAGACAATTAACGAAATTGGAATGAAACCCATGTTTTTGACTTCTCTCGGAAACCAATTTTGAAGAGCCTCTTTGGGAAAGAGATCGCAAGAGAGAATATCTTCCATAACTTATAATAACTTATAGTTTTATGGAGAAAATATGAAGTCTTGAAGCCCTAGTTCACCTTGAAGCTTGGTCTTCAATGAGGTCTTGAATAGAAAGAGAAAGTATAGAGAAGTAGGAGAGAATTGGGTTTGGGAAATATGGGGTGTTAGGTTAGTTTAATGAGGGTTAATCCTTATATAGTACCTCAAAAAACTTAATTAAACACCTCTTAATACTTAATAAATAACCTATCTAATTAACTAAGTAATCTAACTCAGTTAAAATTTGACAATCAACTTGACCCTCAATCGATGAGACCCCAAATTACGGCCCATCGACTGGAGCACGGAACCATCTTGGTAATTTTTTAGAGAGTCCATCTTTTTTCATTTTTGGAGAATTGGTTAATTGTAAAGCAATGGAGACATCGGCGGAGCGTCGACCAAGCGGCGGCTTGTCGCTTGACTTGTTGATGCACACTGTCAAATGGAAGGGTCCTCTCCAAGGACCCTTAGGGTGGTCCTTGGGTAGTAGTATCCAGGCGGTCTTACCCTAAACACGCTCTTATATATGTTTAACACCTTTAAGCCAATTTTCACTAAATTCCAATGCTTAAAACCCATGAAACATCCCAAGGCATACTAGCTTCAATTTCACAATTCTTCAGACGTTATGGTCATTTCTCGATGTTTTGATTCTAACACTTCCTAATTGAATTCAATACATTATTTTACGCTTAGAAACACTGTTTCAAGTCTTGGTTATTCATGTGAGGATGTAGACTAAGTTATGAACTGATTGAAATTAAAGAACTGGGGAAAATATGGAGTATTCAAAGTTTTCACAATTGAGATAACCAAACTAGATACTTTGTTATCCTGGTAAAAAACTTCTCGACTGCGCCCAAAATTAAATCAGATCCAATTTCCATATTTCTGAAAATCAAACCCACACGTTCCACCTCAGCAGATTGCTGGAAAATCTATTACCGAGGTGTGAGGCTCCATCTCTTTCTCGCTGACAACAAAAATATGAGTATTTTTTTATTTTGCTACTATGGGGAAGACAATCCTCTAGGTATAAAGTGACCACGTAATCACAACTTGTAAATGCCCCAAAATGCCTACGAAGAATATTTTGATTAACACCAGCAAATAGATCTACCATGATTCTGTTACCATGTAAAGATATGGCATATGGGTCTAACTCAACCTTAAAAGTTAGCTCATTAGGGGAGGATTGACCAAGTCCATATAAGGAGTCCACAAATCAATTTCCCAAACAATGTGGGAATTTTACCCACTCTAATATCCCCATTCATACAAGCCTCATAGCATTAACAAATGGAAAAGTGTTGAAATTTTAAAGTTTTCTTTACAAATTGAAGTCTTTTATAAAATCAGAAAGTCTATAACATGTCACGACCGCAGAGCACCCCCTAGTCGTAAAACGGCGTATTTGACCTCTCAGAGGTCTTATAAAATTCCTTAGCATACTTTCATCGCATAAACATAAAATAGCAGAAAATTTAATACTTTTTCATACCATAACACAAGACTAAAAGTTATCTCATTTAAAACCATGAGTACATAGTTAGGACATTAAGTATCTTCTTTTCATCTTAGACACAACATCAATACAATAGAGACACGGCCCTTAACAATACAAAACAATATTTCTATACTATTACATGAACTTAAGTAAATTTTTGACATTAAGGTCCTTGAATCATTAAGGTAACTCTTGAACATGGGGATAGTAATCCAAGCTCTTCATTCTAGTAAAGATCCTTTAGCCATCACCACCTACACTTGGTATAAAAGGATAAACAAGAATGGTATTAGTATAAGAATTCAAGTATGATAATCATGTAAAAACAAGCTTTAACGAGGACAATTTAGTTAGAAACCATGCATCATGTCTTTTTAGAGAAACTTCATGAACATTTGATACAATAATAACAATATAGTTCAATACACTTATAATAGGCATGGATACCATTCACAAAGACACATAATATCATTTATCACATTTAAGACATATTCAGTATCTCCAATACATTACCTTTCCTTTGAACCTTAACTCTTTTACCTAAAGCAACCCCTAAGTAATACTTAGTGAATGCATGAATAGTGTCCCATGTCACCATCCATACCAAAGTATCACCTTAAGGTCACAAAGGGTTAGCATGCATATAACCTTCATCAATTCAAGCACATAAATTCATAAAGACACAAGCATTTAATAACATAATCTTCACATAAGAACCATCACCTAAGACAACTCCAAGTCATACTAGTGCAATGTGCAAAAAGCATCCCATAAAACTATTCAGACTAAGTGTTCCTATGAAATCACCCTAGACTAGGCATGCCACATTCATCAAGTAACCACATAATCACAACATTAGACATAAGACCAACATACATCATTTATGTCATATAAGGACTCATTCATTCATTTCATCTTAGTGATAACCCTATTAGTCTTTATGCACATCTCAAAACAACATACAAGTCCATACTATAAGTATCACCATAATGACACCATAGTCAACATTGCATATTTAGAGTTCATTTCGTCAAAATGCTATAAGAACTTACTCATAACCACAATCTAATCCTAGTGGTTCAATGTATATGTGAAGCCACATAACCTCACACATACAAAGTAAACCAACAAGGATATCACAAGCATTGCCATTCATTGTATCCATCATCATGGCAAGTAAAGCCAACAACATGCATACTAAGTAATACCAACATCATGCATATCAAATGAGACAAACATCATGCATATTAGTCATAAAAAGTATGTCAACACTATAATGTCATTCCTAATATATATATTTATATATATATATATATATATATATATATATATATATATATATATATATATATATGTATATAAAGAACTCTCCCTAGAGTTCCCTTCAAGACTTGTGCAGTGTATAGGTAAAAACCCATTCCCTTACCCACAATAAGTAACATCTCTTAGGTAGTCCTAGTTAGTGTTCATGTTATTACTTCCATCTATTCATTTTAACATTCAGGAAATTTCACCATAACCAAAGTTAGACCATCTAAGCTAAATATGGAATCTGATATTATCCTCTCACACCGAAAGGAGGGCATCTTACTTGCCAAGGTAGGACATATACATGATAATAGCATATAGGTGGATCCACTAGCTAGTTTCCTATGGGGAACATAGTTAAGGAACTAGAATTTTGTTACTACAAACCCTTTTTATGTTAATTTTCATTGTAGTTTCCACCTCATTAGAACATCGGGTGAACCTCCCTTCCTTTGTGAAGGAAAACCACTCATTGTCAAGTTCTGTCGGTGCCAATCTAAGTTCTCTTTTTAAAGAACCTTTAGATTTTTCTTAAACATTAGTTCATAAGATAGGCCCTAGGGAATTTACCCGTTATATAACATGTACATAGCTCATAGGTCATATGATGAGAATGTCCTTTCATCAAAACCAACATCATGTGAGATCAATTCACATAATCATAGCATAGTCTAGTTTAGAGTACGATTGAGGAAATCTTATAAGAGACTCACATTCACTAGATTATCATTAACATCCTTCATTCATGTGTGTAAGTACATATATGAGAAAGTCATCACATAAACACTTTTATACAACACATGTTCATACTTCATTAGTCATGTACTCCTAACATGTAGAGATGACACATTCATATAGGGGTCATATAGGTTGGGGTGATTCTACAGTAGTACTTATCAAAATTAAGCATGTAGACCATACCTTACCCTAACATCATCATTAACATTATACTTCACATTATTAGTACACCTTAATCGTGATACCGACATTAAGGACTACATACATAACCTCCACAAAAAAACTTCATAATCATAATCATCATAACCAAAATTTACAATACATCTATTTCCCTCAAGTCCATAATCACAACGTGCATAGAGAAACAATAAGTAAACATCTCCACCATAAGTGGACCATACCACACAACATCAATTCTCAAACTATAGACTAGAAGTTAGGTAATATATCAATACTCAAAAATTAATAATCAATAGATAAAGATAGTAATAGAATTCGACAATACATCACAATCTAGGCATACTTCCATTAACATCTAATCAAGATCACAAAACCCCACTTTATAGGCTAAATTGAGAGATTAGGGAGATCATGGATTCTTCGAGGAATTAAATTGAAAATCATATTTAAAATATTGATCAAAAATCAATTTATCATTACAATATCTTTGAAAACCAATTGACAATGAACCCATGCTTAGATTAAAAGTTGAGAAATTTGATCATAGAAACGCTTTGGAAAATCTTTTATAGAACTACTTGAATGAAAGGTTATCCAAGGATAAAGAGTTACCATACTTTATTGATTGAAGACCCATGATATTGGAGAAGACTCAGTTGAAAATCCATCTTCTAGCTTGAGCTTGAGCTTGGCCTCTAATGGAGATTTGAGAGAATTTTGGAAGAGAAGCGGCTTTTGGATTTTTTATTTCTCTTTAGGTATTTTAGTTTGACTTGGAAATGGGGATAAAAACGACTTTAAAACAGTTTATAACCAACACCCAAAGTATCCAAAACACCCCTTCACTTATTTTGACTTTTAGAAATGTCCAACTTGACTTTTAAACGATGCGACCATGTCTGGGACATGGATGCGCATCGCGAGGTCACTTCCAAATCTTGGTTCTGGAATTTATTTTGAGGAAGAACATTTCGTGACAAGACTGCATCACAAAGATACATTTTTGCCTTTAAGTGAAGGCTACCCGAAACGCATGCAGTCCCAAAAACTTGTTGCCTAGCAGCTTGCTTGGCCAACATTTGGGTCCTTGGGGGGTTCTCAAGGAGTTCTACACAAACATTTTGATCCTAAACATGTTTATTAAAACACTAGGGTCACCTCTACTGATATTAGACTCTAAGTAACACATAAAAACACATACAACATACAAGGACACACTAGCACACACAAAACTAGTTTTCGGATGTTTTGGTCGTCTCTTAACGTTTGACTTCTAAACTCTTTAGACAACCTATTAAAAGATATTTCTCAACTATTAACAAGTTATTAACAAGTTATTAACTCATAAAACTCATGTGAGGATCTAGTTCGTCCTATTTCATTTTGAGGGTCCTAACAATATCCCCCATTTGGGGACATTCACTCTCGAATTACACTTAATACACTTTCAACATTTTCAAGGACTAAATGACCCAATTAGAAGCTCACAATATTCATTATTAATAAAAATATAATAGTCAATGCACCAAACTTACAAAGAACACCAACTTCGTACCATTATGCACTCGATGCAACACAAGTAAGTAGAAACTTCATTCACCCACTCCCAATGCATCAAAAACATAAACACTTCTCATAGTCATAGGAGGAACCACCTTATCCTAATCATGACATGATCTTTACTTTTCATCTCATCAAAAGGCCCAATATGCAACAACATTCAAATTACGCATAAGCATGATCAACATTATAACTTATAAGGCAAATAAGTAACTCATACTAAATCCACATAAATCATGAATAATGTAGATCACCTACATCTTATCATTTAGACATAATACCATCAAAGCACATGCATGAAATTAACATATTTGATCATGTTGAAGGAGGAATTTCCTTCTCCTTAACATACTCACATGTCATCATGAAATTCATATACACGTATTTCACAAAAGTAAATTTATTTAAGGAGAAATTCTCAACTTCTAACCAAAGCATAAACATACTTCCTTTCTCATGAATTCAAGATCACACCACATCACAACAATAGGAAGTTATTTCACAAAATTTCAATTTCTTGCATATCACTAGTTTTCATGAACATGCATCATTTAAGGAAATTATTAAAATTCATAGGCACACATCAATAATATTGGCTAGATACACCAACACTTCTCAAGAGTGAGTTTATATTAACATTTCCCAAATCACAAAATCACACTCATAGAGGGAAATCATCTTTTCTTATTTAAAGAAACTCATCACCTCAAAATGGGGCCAAAATACCCCTTCATTAAAAGTGTAATCAAGAATGTTCATCTAACCATCTTATGAAGTCAAATTCACATTTACCATATCAAGATGTATAACAACATGAACATGAGAAACATGTATTTTACCAAAAATCCATTTTCATGTAATACGAATCTTTCAAAACATGCATAACATAGTGTCATCTAGGACATGCATATAATATGGAGAAAATGCAACTTATACTCGTATGCAAGACTCCAATACATGAAAAAGCTACTAGGACCATCTTGGACTCAATCTTGATTAAGAATGGAAGGAAAAGATGGGATATCAACAACCTTGCTACTCAACTCATCATCCCCCCACTTAGGTAAACCCATTCAAGAGCTTTAGCTTACCAACTATTATAGTCAAGCACAAAATTCCCCTTCTTGGGATCAAGTTTACGCAAACCCTTTTTTATAAAAAAAAATCATCTCATTCCACTCTAAAGAAGGATCCATTTCTCACTAAATCTTCACTACACTCCATTAGGTGGGCATTTAAAGAGGACCAAAAATGAGTATCAAAGTCACTCCACTTCATATTCATCACCCAAAGTGATTTTTAACATGGATAAGTTCAAGGAAGCTCAAAGTAGGAACATTGAGGGCACTCAAAACCTTACCATCTAGGAACATTATCCCCCACTTGGGGTGAGCTTAATCAAATCTTCATGACATCATGCCCTTAAATATCAAGGTCGAGGCATGTCAAGACTAAACCTCCATATTCTTCACATAATATGATATTACAACGTTGAGCATTTCACTCCAACCCTCATAAAAGGAGCTTAACAATTCAACGTCAATGGGTACCACCCAAGAACCAATATTCCTCCAAGTCCATCACCTAAATGAAACTGATAAAAATCAAGTCGGGTTATACACCTCAACCACCTATGGTCATAATTAAACCCAAAAATTCACCATATCTCATTTCTCAAGTCAAAACTTAGACCATTTCAACCTTTTGTAATGATCCGTTAGGCAATTTTGAGTACTAAGACTATTTAGACCATTCTTGTAAATATTAATAGAAAATTATAACTATTTGATAAATGCGATTATCAAGTTAACAACTATTTTTTTAAGTAACAAGTGAAATTAAATAATTACAGGGTGATACCCCTAATTTATAAATAACTCCTTTAATATTTGGGCCGGATAATTAAATAAAGTTAATGAAATTTACAAATTTTATACCTAATTATTTTATTTAGAAAAGAGAGGAGAACATACACATACCTGGGCCGGTGAACGGAAGAGGGAGACTTCGAATTCATCGAATAGTCAATGAATGATTAATCTTGATTCTCCTTATTAATTGGACAGAAATTATATTATAGGTATTTAATCATATTAAATTTGTTGGGAAAGGATTGAAAATTTGCAATGTCATGCTACTAACTTTTATGGGTTTTGGGAGGGGGAAAAAGCATGATTGCAATCATTGGCTAATCATTGCCAAACGACTGAAGTAATTGTCTTAAAAAAATATATTTGTTGGGGATCAAATTATAGAGGAATCGGTATATGGAGTTAAGTTCTGTAAATTTGTGTTCTCCTCGAAAATATACGCTATCGGTCAAATACTTCTCTAGAATTCCTCTTATTATTATTTTATTTTTAAAAAAATCAACTCTTTATATATAGAGAGAGTAATATTATGCATATTGAATAATGTGGATATCATTAAAATTTTGTAATTTGGAAAATATAAGATTTAACTCTGGGCATGAAATTTAGCAAAGATGATTCTTGACATATAAATTGTATCAAGCTTAGGAGCTTCATTTGAGATGTATATGAGTTTTTTATTCTAAAATAAACATAATATAGTATGAGCGTCTACGAACTCGAGTGCTTACAAATTTTTCAAAATTGATTGGGAACGTTCTAAAGCTTTGCGAAAAGGGAAGGAAAAATCTTGAGGATTTTGTGGCATGTGTCCGGCATTCGAGGTATGCTAAGACTTTTAGACTTCGTTGAGGGATGTTTTTTTATTAAAGATTAAACATTGAATAGTCAATGGGTAAGGGTGAAATATGGGGTCTCGTACCAATGGTGTAACGGGTATTGGTATGAGTACCAATGTTATAAAAGGGAAAATCTATTATTATAATATGATATATTGTAATTTGAGAATGCCAAATCATATGGGCATTAGCTGAAGTATTTTGTGACGATTTCTTATGTGTGGTTGTGTTCATTTATTTAACCCGTATAATTGTGATGATTGAAGTGATTATATGTCATACCGACATTTGATTTATTGAGATGTTGTATCATCTCATTTGATTGATATCATATTTTGCACATTTATTGACATGAGATTGAGTATGAGTAAAGTTCTAACAAGTGAAGTTCGTCCGTGTTGAGATTTTGTTATTATTATAATTTTTGGCACATGGAGATCGTCCGTGTGAATGATTAGTTATGATTATAAGTTTGAAACGTGGTGGTTGTCCGTGCTAGGGATTATTTGATTTCATGATAGTGCGTTGAGATCGTTCTCACAGACACATACAGATCGTCTGTGTCAGTATATGACCTCGCAATTCCCCCATGGGTCATGAACTCTCGATGTATTTCTGAGGAGTATCATGTATATACGGTTGAAAGAGTACTGGGCTTCTGAGGTATATCATCTCATGGTGTCACATTGAATTGCATCTCATTACATCCCTCATTTTGGTTGATTATGTGCTTTTTATAGTGGTCTGACATTACGTGACATTTGGTTATTCTTACTTATGAAGAGTTGGTTGATATGTATAGTGTAGACTTATAAAATTTAAGGAATATTTTTCTTATATAAACTCTCGTCACTACTTCTTTATTGTCAGTCAATGAGATATACTGGTACACGTGGTTTCGTACTCATACTACACTTTTTGGACTATTTTGTGATGCGGATTGGATTTCAAATTTGAGCACGCTCTTGGAGCTTGAATATGAGTTTGAATTATATTGGAGTTTTGGTGCGTTGCTTGGGATATTCTGCTGCCCACACCTTCAATCTACCTCTATTTATTAGGTTATTTTGGTATTCTAATAGGATATTTCTTATGTTTAGATTTGCATATTAGTTTGGACTTGTATTCTATTGTAGAAGCTTTTTTGCTCATTATACTAAATCTTGGGGGTGGTACTTTATTTTCTGCATTTTATGTTTAAGACTAGTATGTTAGATATTAGTTTGCTACTTACCTTTTCACATTTAAGTTGAATTGGTAAACTTATTGTGTTGGATTACCTATCGATTGGGAACATAGCTGTCATCACGACTTGTCTGTTACTTATCTTCGAGAGGCTATAGGACTTTAGGAAACTTTCTTCTTTCATTCCTTACTATGCGTGTGTGGTTTGATTTAAGGTCATTTCTTGGTCCATTCTCTCGTCAATGGTGAGGAGACATTTTCAAATTAAACCCTTGTGAAAGGGGATGATATTGGGGGGTTGAGTACATATGTTACGTGGTTAGGAAAATATCTTGATAATGATACTTTCAATTCAAAAGAAGGAAATCGACAAGGTTGGAGATATTAAGAATGGTTTTCTTGAGATATAATTTAGATAAGGATATTGAAAATTCATTTGAATTTATTAGGACTATTTATGACTCGTGCTTACAATTAGTGAATAATTTAGTAATTAAAAATTTTAATGTTGATTTCTTGTGTAAGGTTTGAAATATTCAATTGATCAAATATTATTTTAGTGATTATGGTAAGGCTACAGAGAGAAAATGAGAAAGCATAGAGATAGAAAATGTGATCACTTCTCATGACGTTTGAGAGGGTAAGATTTGTATGATAGATTTCTTTTTTTTTTATCCTTTAGAGTGGAGGTATACTGAAGATAAATTGAATAGTTCAAGTTGAATGACACTATAACCATATTGATGTTTATTTGATAAAAGTCACATAAGTCTAATACATCAAAGGATTATCAAAAACTTAATTTGAATATCAGCCAGTAAAGACATTTAAATGGATGACTATTGATAATAGTGTTAAATACATATTGTGAGGAATTTTCCAGATATTTAATTGAGGATTAGTAATAATAATTGAAATTAAGAGGGTAAAAGATTCTTTAGTTAACAAATTTTGGAATGAATAGTTGTATGACGCTGCATGAGGACACCAATAGAGATGTATGCATAGTAGTTATGAATAGCTAAATAGATCAAAGACCAATATAGCAGTGATTGGAAATATTGCCTACATAAATAACTAGTTGTATTAATTAGATAATCAAGGTTGTTCAAAGTATCATTTGATATGCTCTCGATTGACTATAATTTTATTTTGAGTGTAGATCCACTTCGTAAGTACATACCTTATTTGGATTTGAATATGTTTTGAAGATCTTCTTTTATGTTTGCACATATTCTTAACTGGTATAATATTCTTAGTGATAGATCGATTACATCAATCTTATGTTGTTGACTTGGTAGTACATGACAAATGGACAAACTTAACTATTATGAAGGTGTTAGACTTTGATAGCATATCGAAAATGGAGTAAATTTCTATACATCATATCGTTTCATACTAACTTAAAGTATGTCTTATATTTCAAAACGTAAGTGGTAGGATAGTCTCAGTACCCATTCAAGGAAGGTATTCTTATGTCTAAAGCTTCAATATGTGGGAACAAGTGTTGCTTCACCTATTCGTTTTATGTTTGTGATGCTAGTGATGATATCTCTCCTTTAGAGCAAATTCCAATGGTGCAAGAGTTTTTTTAGGTGTATTCCATGTGAGTTTGATACAAAATTTAGTATTGACTCATAGTTAGACACTTGACCTATTTCCATTATTTCTTATTGGAATAAGCCAGTGAATTTGAAAGAATGGTAACAAGACATGTTTAGTAGAAATTTTGTTGGATGAAGTATATTTTATTGGGTGTTTCTATCATATTGAGATTCATGTTACTAATAATAATTTGACTATAGAGAAGAAGTGGATAACATTCTTTGATAGGCAGGTTTGAATGTTGAGATCGAAAGAAGTTATTTAGTAAAAGTTCAAAGAAAGGTTAAAAAAGAAGCTACTTGGGGGAGTGAGATGGACTGTCGATCAGATATCGACATTATTTTTAGCGCTCAGCTACTTTACTTCTTTTACCGTTCGAGGATGAACGTTTATTTTAGTGGTAGATGATGTAATGACCGTTAGGCAATTTTGAGTACTAAGACTTTTAGACCATTCTTGTAAATTTTAATAGAAAACTTTAACTATTTGATAACTGTGATTATTAAGTTAACAACTATTTTTTAAGTAACAAGTGAAATTGAATAATTAATGGGTGAGACCCCTAATTTATAAATAACTCCAATAATATTTGGGCCAGAAATTAAATAAAATTGATGAAATTTACCACTTTTATAACTAATTATTTTATTGAGAAAAGAGGGGAGCGCAAACACATGCCTGGTCCGGCGAACGGAAGAGGGAGACTTTGAATTCATAGATCAAGTAATGAAAAATTAATCTTGATTCTCATTATTGATTGGATAGAAATTATATTATAGGTATTTAAGTATATTAAATTGATTGGGAAAGGATTGAAAATTTGCAATGTCATGCTACTAACTTTTAAGGGTTTTGGAAGGGGGACAAAACCTGCTTGCAATCATGGCTAATCGTTGCCAAATGATTGAAGTAATTGACTTAAAAAAAATATATTGTTGGGGATAAAATTTATAGAGGAATTGGTATATGGAGTTAAGTTCTGTAAATTTTTGTTCTCCTCGAAATTATACGATATTGGTTAAATACTTCTCAAGAATACCTCTTATTATTATTTTATTTTAAAAAAAATCAACTCTTTATATACTAAGAGTAATATTAGGCATATTGAATTATGTGAATATCACTAAAAAAAATTATTTGGAAAATTTAAGATTTAACTCTAGGCTAATTTAGCAAAGATGATTCTTGACATATAAATTGTATCAAGCTTAGGAGATTCATTTGAGATGTATGTGAGTTTTTGGGTCTAAGATAAATATAATATAGTATGAGAATCTAGAACTCGAGTGCTTACAAATATTGCAAAATTGGTAGATTTGAATGTTCTTAAGCTTTGCGAAAAGGGAAGGAAAAATCTTGAGGATTTTGTGGCACGTGTCCGGCATACGAGGTATGCTAAGACTTTTAGACTTCGTGAGGGAGTTTTATAATTAAAGATTAAAATGGAATAGCAAATGGTTAAGGGTGAAAGATGGGGTCTCATACCAATGGTGTGATGGGCATTGGTACGAGTATCAATGTTATAAAAGCGAAAATCGATTACTTCAATATGATATATTGTAATTTGAGAATGCCAAATAATATGGGCATTAGCCAAAGTATTTTGTGACTTGATTTCTTGTGTGTGGTTGTGTTCATTTATTGAACTCGTATAATTATGATGATTGAAGTGATTTATATGTCATACCGACATTTGATTTATTGAGATGTTGTACCATCCCCTTTAATTGATGTCATATTTGGCACATGTATTGACATGAGATTGAGTATGAGTAAGGGTCTAATACGTGGAGGTCGTTCGTGTTGAGCTCTAGTATTATTATAATTTTGGGCACGTGGAGATCGTCCGTGCGAGTGATTCATTATGATTTATATGTTGGGCATGTGGAGATCGTCCTTGCTGGAGATTATTTTATTTTATGATAGTGCGTTGAGATCATCTCCACAGACACGTCGAGGATCGTCTATGTCGGTATATGGACCTCGCGATTCCCCCATGGGTCATGAACTCTCGATGTATCTCTGAGGAGTATCATGTATATACAGTGAGAGAGTACTGGGCTTCTTAGGATATCATCTCATGGTGTCACATTGAAATGATCTCATTACATCCCTCATTTTGGTTGATTATGTGCTTTTTATGGTGGTCTGACATTACGTGACATTTGGTTATTCCTATTGATGAAGAGTTGGGTGATAAGTATAGTATAGACTTATAAAATTTAAGGAATATTTTTTCTTATAAAACTCTTGTCACTACTTCTTCATTGTCAGTTAATGAGATATACTCGGTACACGTGGTTTCGTACTCATACTACACTTTTTGCACTCTTTTGTGATGCAGATTGGATTTCAAATTCGAGCACGCTCTTGGAGCTTGAATATGAATTTGAATTATATTGGAGTTGGTGCTTTTGTTGATTGGGATATTCTGCAGCCCCACCTTCATTCTACCTCTATTTATTAGGTTATTTTGGTATTATAATAGGATATTTCTTATGTTTAGATTTCCATATTAGTTTGGACTTATATTCTATTGTAGAAGCTCTTGTGCTCATTACACTAAATCTTGAGGGTGGTATTTTATATTCAGCATTTTATCTTAGTACTAGTATGTTAGATATTAGTTTTCTACTTACCTTTTCACGTTTAAGTGAATTGGTAAACTCGGTTAGGGCTACCTATCGGTTGGAAACATAGGTCTCATCACGATTTGTGATTTTGGGTCGTGACACCTTTATCATAACTTTTAGTGGAATCTCCAACCAACCTTCCTAGGTACAATCTAAGCAATCTTCTCAAATGAACATACTAAGATCAATCTTAAAAGACAACTAACCTCTTTCAAGGTGGTCAACATCGATTCTCTTCTTCTCCCTATGAACTAAGGGTACATACACACCTCTAAGTCAAGCTTAGAGCAAAAACATATCCCAACTTATGTAATAAAAACACCTTCTTCCCTTTTCTCACTCTAGGAAGGTTCATATGGGAACTAATCAATTTGTCATAAGGATTCTCCCATTAACTAGCATACTTCACAATTACCTTACAAGGTAAACAGACTACCTTCCTTACACAAGGACTCTAATCCAACACAAGAACAACTATGAAGCACTACTCATATAAAGGGAAACTTTCAACTTTCACTATTTACCACATTCCTCGAAAACCCTTCAAAACCTATACCAGAACTTTCTACTATCATGCACAAACCCATAAGGTACCCATTATCCAAAAAGGATTTCATAACAACCATAGCAACTCTTATCATACTAGAACTACATAACAATACAAATTATCAATATAATACCTCAAATATCATATATCACATTATAGCCATTACTGGCATCACAAAATTATCTTCATATCCACCTTCACATATATTCATCCAGACACATAACCATAATAAGCATCTAAGCTCACCTATTTATCCCTCAAGCCATCCAATATCACCCCTTCCAAGTAATTACATCTAGAAAGCATCTAAGCTCACCTATTTTCCCTCAAGCCATCCAATATCATCCAAACACCTCACCCTTCCAAGTAATTACATCTAGAATACAATCGGACAAGGGAATAAGAAAGAGATAATATAAAATTAAGCTCTATGGCACAGACAGAAGAGTAACTAAGAAAGTGGGAAATTTCTATCAGCGTATAGCCTCTCGCTCATACATGTGTCCATGAATCACACCAAATGAACAAGACTCAACTAGACATGAAATTTGAGACTTTCAACCTAAGACCATTTTTTATCTCATGCTACGATACCAAGTTTATCATGACCGAAGAGAATCCCATAGTCGTAACATGGCGTATTCGACCCACGGAGGTCTTATACAGCCCTTAGCATACTTTCATCGCATAAACGTAAAATAGCAGAAAATTTAAGACTTTTTCATACCATAACACAAGACTAAAAGTCATCTCATTTAAACCATTAGTACATAGTTAGGATACTAAGTCTCATCTTGCCATCTTAGACACAACATTAATACAATGGGACTAGGGACACGGCCTTTAACAATACAAAATAATATTTCTATACTATTACATAACTTAAGTAAATTTTTGACATGAAGGTCCTCGAATCATTAAGGTGATAAGGTGACTTTTAACAGAGGAATAGTAATACAAGATCTTCATTCTAGGAAATATCCTTTAGTCATCACCACCTACACTTGGTATAAAAGGATAAAGAAGAATGTTATAGTATAAGAGTTCACTAAGTATGATAACCATGTAAAAACAAGCTTTAAAAAGTACATTTTAGTTAGAAACCCTGCATCATGTCTTTTTTAGAGAAAGTTCATGAACATTTGATACAATAACAATAGTATAGTTCAATACAACTTATAATAGGCATGGATATCATTCACAATACACATAATGTCATTTATAACATTTAAGACAGCTTTCATATCTCTCAATACATTACCTTTCCTTTGTACCTTAACTCCTTTACCTAAAGCAACCCTAAGTCATACTTAGTGTAATGCATGAATAGGGTCCCATTCACCATCCATACAAAAGTATAAATAAATCGAAAACCCGAGTATATCTTTCCACGGATCGAAGGAAAAAAGACAGTCTATCATCTTAGGTCACCAAGGGTGAGCATGCATATAACCTTCATCAATTCAGCACATACACTCATAAGGACACAAGAAATAATAAACATAATCTTCACATAAGAATCATCACCTAAGACAACTTTAATCACACTAGTGCAATGTGCAAATAGCATCCCATAATACTATTCACACTAAGTGTTCCTATGAAGTCACCCTAGACAAGGAACATCACCTTATCAAGTCACCACTAATCATTCAACATTAGACATAAGACCAACATACTTCCTTAATGAAATATAAGGACACATTCATTAATTTACTCTAAGTCATAACCACTTACTCTTTATGCAAATCTAAAAATAACATAAAAGTCCATAATATAAATGTCACCACAGGACACCGAGTCAACATTTCATATGTAGAGTTCATTTCGTCAATACATTATAAAACCTTACTCATAACCCCAATCTCTAGTTAGTGTTCATATTCTTACTTGCATTGTTCATTTTAACATTTGGGAAATTTTGCCATAACTGAAATTAGACATGTGGGCTAAACATGGAATCTGGTGTTATCCCCTCACACCAAAAGGAGGGCATCCTAATTGCCAAGGTAGGACATATACATGATAATAGAATCTAGGTGGATCCACTAGCTAGTTTCCTATGGGGTTCACATAGTTAAGGAACTAAAAAGTTGTTACCAGAAACCCACTTTATGTTAATCTGCATTGTAGTTTACACCTCATTAGAACATCAGGTGAACCTCCCTTACTTTGTGAAGGAACACCTCTCATTGTCACGTTCACTCGGTGTAAGCTAAATTACCTTTTTAAAGAATCTTTAAATCTTTCTTAAACATTTGTTCATAAGATAGGCCCTAGGGGATTTACCCCTTATATACACATGTACATAGATCATAGGTTTATATGATGAGAATGTCCTTTCATCAAAATCAACATCATGTGAGAATGTCCATTCACATAATCATAGCATAGTCTAGTATAAGGGTACAATTGAGGAAACCTTTCAAGAGACTCACATTCACTAAATTATCATTAACATCCTTCATTCATATATTCATTTGTGTAAGTAAAATTATGAGAAAGCCTTTCACATAAATACCTTTTATACAACACATGTTCATACTTCATTAGTAATATACTTTTCATGCATAATAATATATAGAGGTGCATATGAGAATTATCCTTTCAATTAACACCATAAATATATCATACTCATAATTACGCATGGAGTGTGTATGTGTAGACATAGTGGTCTCATAATGACATAATAGCAACGACATTGGTATTGTGGGAACTTCCCTTCAAGAAATCACAAAACATTACAATATCCCCAAGTCATGAACAATTCACATATAGAGCATTTAAGGACTGTAGACCATACACCAGGAGACAGAGCACATTCAACATTGAATAGACAACTCCTAAAATATAAAGATCACACATTCATATAGGGTGATAAAGGTGTAGATTCATTCTACTATAGTACTCATCACAATTAATGATGTAGACCATACCTTACCCTAACATCCTCATTCACATTATCAGTACACCTTAATCATGATACCTACATTGAATTCTACATACATAACCTTCATGGCACCAACTTCATACTCATAATAATCATAAGCAATTCACATTACATATTTTTCCCTCAAGGCCATGATTAAAACATGCATATATAGACAATAAGTAAAAACCGCCACCAGAAGTGGACCATACCACACAACATCAATTTTAATTATAGACTGGAAGTTCTGTCAACTTACCGATTCTCCGATCAACATAGATCAATACTAAAAAATTCATAATCAATAGCTAAATATAGTAATAGAATTCAACGATACATCACAATCTTGTCATAATTCCATTAACATCCCATCAAGATCATAAACCCTACTTTATAGGCTAAATTGAGAGATTAGGGATACAATGGGTTCTTCAAGGAATTACATTAAAAATAACATTAATACCTTGATTAAGCACCAATTTATAATTACAATGTCTTTTGAAAACCATTTGACAATGAACTCATATTTAGATTGGAAATTGAGAAAATTGATCATAGAAACTCTTTAAAAAAAAACCTTGATAGAACTCCTTGAATGAAAGGTTATCCAAGGATAAAGAGTTACCATACCTCATTTTGAAGACCTGTAAAATTGGAGAAGAATCAGTTGATAATCCATTCTAGATTGATCTTCAGTTTGGCTTCCAATGGAGGTTTGAGAGAATTTTGGAAGAGAAGAGGGTTTTGGATTTTTTATTTCTCATTGGGTATTTGTGTTTTGACTTGGAATGGGAGTACAAATGACTTTAACATGTTTATAACCAACCTCTAAAAATACCCAAAACGCCCCTACACTTATTTGGATTTTAGAATGTCCAACTTGACGTTTACCACTACGCGACCAAACACCTGGGATATGACTGCACATCGTGGGGTCACTTCAAAATCTTGGTTTGGAATTAATTTGAGGCAGAATGGTTCATGACAAGCCTGCGTCACAAGGTGACATTTTTTCCTTTAAGTGAAGAGTTTGCGATGCGCAGGCAGTCTCAAAAACCTGTTGTCGGCAGCTTTCTTGGCCAACATTTGGATCCTCCTTAAGGACCCTTAGGGGGGTCCTCGGGGAGTCGTACCCAGAAACTTTGACCCTAAACATGTTTATTAAGACACTAGTTTCACCTCCACTTATTTTAGGCTCTAAACAACACATAAAAACACATACAACATACGAGGACACACTAGCACAGACAAGACTAGTTTTCGGACGTCTTGGTCGTCTCTTGATGTTTGACTTCCAAACTCTTTAGACAAATTAATAAAATCTATTTCTTACCTTATTAACAAGTTATTAACTCAAAACTCATGTGAGGATATACTTCATCCTATTTCATTTTGAGGGTCCTAACATACACCATGTCTCAAACCATCTATAGTACTGGATTAATACTCTTGAATACAATCTTAGGGACGTAGCCCTTACATAAGTGTAAAATATAAAATAAAGAACAAAGGACATATGGTCAAGCCCTTGAATACTATGAAGACTCACCATCTTTTTCTTCTTTATCTACTAAGGTCCTAGCAACGAGGGTAGAATCCAATATCTCTTGCACTTATAGAATATGTAGAAATTTGGGTTAGCACAAAACGTACTAAGTATGGAAGCCATAAAAAATCCTTAAGACATGCAGAAAGGGAAATTTTTTTTGAAACCATGTTTAATTCCAATTCGAACATCATCTTTGAAATCATTGGGAATGTAGCTCATAGACCAACTATGTACAATTCATCATAACATAAACGATATCAACATAATCACAAGCATAGTCTCCAACATAAACATAATGCATAAATCCAATCTTTACAAGACATAGTTCACATACAATATTACATACATCTTCTCATCGTAATAGAACTAACACATAAGCAACCCTAAGCGATACTTTTGCAATGCATAGATGGGATCCCATAACCCTATCTACACTAAGTATCACTTTTAGGCCACCATAATCATGCATAATATACCTTGACCTATCCATAGACAACACTCATAGAAAAAGATACATTCATTTCATAACTTGTAATAAGTAAGGTCACTCAGAGCAACAATCCATTCATGCATACATAAAATCATACATCTTCAAACATAAGGAAAACCACACCATAATCCTTTTTAAGTCTACTTGTCCAATGCATAAGTGAAGTCTCCATACCCCCACTCACACTAAGTAAATCTCATTAACAAGTCATAAGTACACTTCATGTTCATGTTCGTAATTCATATTAAGCCACACCTTATCTCATAATCATTATGTCATAAGAGAAACAAATCATGCCCACTTTCAAAGACTAGTTGTTGCAATGCATGAATGAAGTTTCATACCCCCAATTCATACTAAGAAGAACCTTTTGAGGAAAAATAATTCATAACTCATGTTCTGTCATAGTTCATCTTCTTATCATATAGGGAACTATAGCCTTAACCGACATAAACCATGTGAGCAACACATTAAATCTGGTGCCTTACCCCCACACACAAAAATAGGTGTCCTACCTGCCTAAGGCCGTATCGTACTAACATATCAGCTTTTAGGTGAATACACTAGCTAAAGACATATGTGGGTACATAGTTATGGGATAAGGAGATTGCTAATAGAAATCCAAACTTTCTAACGTAAAAGTTTTCCTTCTCATGAGATAGATTACTTTGGGAAGCCATACTTATAATGTAAAGCTTCCATCTCATTTTATATCCACTCGGTGCTAAGTATAATTCCTTTAAAATTCATATTAAGTTCTTACTTAAGGTTATGTTAATGAAAGAATGCAATAGGCACTCAAACCAGCGTAGTATCATAATAATTCATGATATTTTAGGTGATAATGTCCTTTCAACCTTAGAATCATTAATATGTGAGTAAACATTTTACATCATATTCATAGTTTGTTCATGAGAATAGTCTTTCATTTAACACAACAATACCATCATATAATAAACATATCATACATAGTTATGTGTAAGGATCATATGAGAATTAGCCTTTCAACAACACTTCAATCACATCATAGTCATATTCATGCATGGGGGGTGAGAGATTGTCTTTCAATGACACAACAACATCACTATCATCATTGACACTTCATTCTCAAAGTGTTCATAAAACATGTTTAACACAACAATACCATCATATAATAAACATATCATACATCGTATGTGTAAGATCATATGAGAATAGCCTTTCAAACAACACTTCAATCACATCATAGTCATATTCATGCATGGGGGTGAGAGATTGTTCTTTCAATGACAAAACAACATCACTATCATCATTGACACTTCATTCTCAAAGTGTTCATAAAACATGTACATAATATCATAATCATGCATTACCCCTCATATCTTGCATTCAAAGATCATATTAAATCAACACATCTAACATTCACTATATTAGACATGGATAGAATTATACTCAAGTAAATCATTCATTACATGCATAAACTTATGTGGTCATATAAAATTTCATGTGGGTGAAGTCTTTTTACGATAATTTCATGTACAACTCAACAAACATAACAGCTTCTTTCGTACAACCTTGACATCCCTAGCTTATTCACTTTAGCCTTTTACTCTAAAAGCCCTAGGTGTCATTTTCATGTTACAAACCTTACTCTCAAGTAGTGCCTCACATATTCATCATGTATACCTAGTTTTAAAGGTAACCTGACCTTATGCCTCCTTCTTGATCAATTATAGTCATATAGGAGACATTCAACTCAATTTCAATACTACACAACCATGATCCCTTATATAATCCCTAATCAAGTTAGTTCATACATCAAGCTTTACTTATAATCAATCCATGTCAAGGTGATCCAGTCTAAGGCAAATCATTAAGAAGTTCATCAATCTTAGGTCACATATAAACCCTAAATTTGCCTCTTTCATGACATAACCCTAGATTATATCAATTTGTCATAGGATCTTAGGTTAATCAAGGATACATGATAGATTATACAATAGTCATACTTACACCAAGAACAACCATAAATCACATTTTCGGGCCAATATTCAACACTCACATCATGAAATCAATGTAGTAAATTGGGAATTCATGGGTCCAAGGGACGTCTTCATTATAAAACAAAAATACTACATCAATCCAATATTAATTCGTCATAATCAACATAATAAACATAATTAATCAATTGAAATCATTTTGGAAGAAGACCCATGTTGTAGATTGAAAAGTCCTAGGTTTGGGGAAAATGAGATGTTTGAAAATATAGTTTGAAGGGCTTTTTGGGTGATCGATTTCCAAAGATGAATATAATTCATACCTCAATTAAGAATCTTCAAGAAATTTGGGAAGAACCTTGAAAATCTACAGACCCTAGCTCCAATGGCTTCATTTTCTTCTTTGAGTTAGAGAGAGAAATATTGAAAAGATGAACTCTTTTGTAAGACTGGCAAACGGACAGGACCGGGTCAACAGGACGGTTTTTATCGGTAACCGGACCGGTACCGGATTTTTCTTACCGGATTTTCTTACCGGTACCGGATTTTACCGGACCGGTTTTTACCGGGGAAAGTCTCCCTGTTCCGCCCCGGTCCGTTAGTAACCGGTTTGGAACCGGGTTGGACCGGTTTGGAACCGGGTTCTCTTACCGTTTTTTCCATTTTTTTTTAATTTTTTTTTTAGTTATTTTAATTATTTATATTTTAAAACTTCAATTGAAAACTTTAAAGTTTATATATAAGTTTGAAATTATAATTTATACTTTAAAGTTTATATTGAATTTAAGTTTCAAATTGAATTTAAAGTTTTTTATTGAACTTAAGTTTGAATTGAATTTAAAGTTTTTTAAACTTTATATTGATTTAAAGTTTGAAATTAAATTTAAACTTTAAAGTTTATATTGAATTTAAAGTTTTAATATAAACTTTTATTAAAATAATTAAAAATTAAATTTAAAATGACATGAATTAAATAGAAGAGACTATATTATAAAAGAAAAAATCAAGGCGAATAGCCGTATATTTATTCAAATAAATAAATTATACATTACAAATATTAGAAGAGAATAAGAGTACATAATTTAGGAGGAATTGAATAGTAAATTAGTAATTATTATATACTAACAATTCCATTTCTTTTTAATTTCTTTTTGTAAAATTTTGTATCATTTGAAAAGAAAGATTTTTTGGAATTGGCATTGTCGTTCTTCTTCAATTGCTTCCATGCCATCATCACTAATAATTTATGAGAAAATTTATAATTGAGAGTTTGAGACTTTGAGAGATTGTATAAGTATTGAATTTGTGATTTAAAATGGAAAAAAAATGGTATATTTATAGTGTAAATCGGTAACATTAAAATATAAAAAAAATAATTAAAAAAAACCGGCTAAACCGGTTCTTACCGGACCGGACCGGACCGGAACCGGTTCTTACCGAACCGGTGTAACCGGATAAAAATCGGGGACCGGTCCGGGAACCGGTCCTGTATACTAGAAAACCGGTTCCTTACCGGTCAACCGGTACCGGACGGACCGGTACGGGAACCGGATTGGAACCGGACGGACCGGCCAAAAACCGGTCCGTTTGCCAGCCTTACTCTTTGTGTGTTTGGAATAATGAGGTAAATAGGTATTTCAAGACTTAAAACTATTTATATAATTGAATTAAAACAATCAAAAATGACCCCATCAATTAACTAATTAAATAGAAAATTACCAAAGACCCTCAACTTAGGAAGCCCGTCCAGGAATTACGGCCACATATATGACTCGTCTAGGGGACCACGGCTCGTGTGGTACCTGTGGTCCCTTAACCAGTATCTCGCTTAACTCTCCAAGGCTCCCAAGTGGTGAAGTAAATCCTACAATCCTCCAACGGTCTTTGAGCTTCACCACGAGCCGTGAAGTAGCTTGGTGAAAGAGAGCCTTCCTTGGGCAGCCTTGAGCACACTGTGTTGCCAACCACGGATTGCACCACGACTCATGGTGACACCATGGGTCTTGAAGACCCTCGTGGTCATGGTAGGCAGTATCTAGATGATGTTTTAAGTAGACTAGGCCTCCACAATGCTAAGGGAAGACCATGAGACCTCACACAATTTGTGGTCAAGACCACGAGTCGTGTCAGAGGTCCCTTATGACCCTAACAACTTCCGATACACTTTCAACATTTAGGATTGGATCTAACACATATGTGCAAGTAGTACATCATCCTATTAAAGATTATATACTTTCGACGAATTGTTTAAACCTTAGCGTATAATTTACAAGATGTTGGATGAGGGAGAAGGGGTGGGAGTGGTTGAGGGGTTTTCTTGTAGTGAGGGAGTATCCAAGTGGAGAGAGGTGAGATTGGAACTTGTTCCCTTTGAAGCATTTCCAAGGTGGTAGTGGATCTATCCTCATCATCAAAGTATTTGACTAGGGGAACGAGGTGGGAGACACCTTCATGGCAGTGTGGAAGGGGGTGAGTTCAGTTGATTCAACCATGGAAGACAAGGGAGAGATGTTAATGCTTTCATAGTAGAGGTAAGGGACGTGAGGTGATAAATTTGAAAGAAAGAAATAATGTTAGAGAGGGTAATGATTTTTCCCACGAAAAGAGAAATAAGAATGTGATCGTGAACCATGTTCATCTGTGTGTGTTGTAAGAGTGCACCAGCTAATGTGAATAGTTACAAATAGTACAATACCTAAACATTTAGATCAGAGAACCAGATTATCTGGTGCTCCCTTAATGTGAATAATGACAATGCAACCTAGTGCATAAATACAATCCTAAATCCCAAGCTCGTATGTGAGAATGTTATCATGGGTGTGTATCTATAAAAAGTACAAGACTGAGTTTGCATCCATGTATTAAAAGCTCAATTTTATTTTTGTGAATTGTCTAGCAAAACATTGAGGGAATCATTATCAGTTGCTGATCATTTTATCATAGAAGGCTGAGTACCAAAGTAATTTTTCTCGAACTGTTCCCTTCTAAGAGCGTTTGTGAATATCAGCAACATGATTGCTCCTCTATCTTACATGACTTCATGATGATCGCTTACCTTTCATGATGATGCATGTTAATGTGTTTAGTTCTTAGCCATATTAACCTCATTATTGTTATTGCACATGATGAGTATGCAACCCATGGAGATACCATAATCCTTAAGTTGCTACTTAATCCATTCTAATTGAGCACAGCTAGAGGCTGCAGCCACATATTTTGCTTTCGCAATGAAAAGTGACACTAAATTTGCTTCGTTAGGACCAAGAAACAACACAAGATAGGTCCTAATGTGCCATTTTGATGTGCTTTTGCAATTAATAATGTATCCACATCCAGCATAATCTGCATAGCGTAAGCAAGCAAGGTAATTGATGTGTGTGTGCCTCTTTTATGTGTGGAAAAAAAGAGTAAAGTTATTGTTGGTAAGCAAACTGTTGAGAGCTCGATGCACCCAAAATAGAAATAGAAGGGGATAGAGGGTGCTATTTGAGACCCTGGGATGAGGAGAAGAAGCCATATATAAAGTCATTAATCAAAATGGAGTAACAAAACATTAAAAATAAGATTTTGTATAAGAGAGACCTATTTTTCTGATAAACCAAATCTTTTTTAGAAATAAGATTTTGTATAAGAGAGACCTATTTTTCTGATAAACCAAATCTTTTAAGGACTACAATAAAAAATATTCTTATCCATTACATCATAAGTTTTAGTCGGGTCAAATTTGATAACAATGTACCACAAATATTAGGTTTAGACATTCCAAGAACAATTTCTTAAGCAAGCATAACATATTCAATAATCAACCTACCAGTAATAAAGCCACTTTGACTCTGTAAAACTTCCTTATAAGTTTAGATAGCACCTTCTTATCAAATAAGACTCTGAATGTACGCTCCATTTCATCGACCATGTATTAATAAGGTCAAACTTCTCATTCCCTAGATATTTGAAACTTTCTTTTAGATAAATTGTATATCAATCCTCACTTCCACACTAATCACGTGTTATGGCATTGAATCTGTACTCCAAGTCTCATCAACCAAAATTATGTCATCCACAAATAATATTACGCCATAACTCCTTACCCTGATAAGAGGTACAAGTATTTGATTTCGAAATACATGAAGTGTGGCATGTACAAAATAAATTATAGTGGTGTTTAGTGTAGTTAACTTAATTAATTTTGATAAGAAGCTCGCTTGCAACACTCTCCGTAATAGAAGGTAACAGCGTAATAGATTGAAGAAAGATAAAGATAGAAATTGAGAGCTGACCTAAATTAGAAAGTATTTAGTTTCTCTCAAACATATCAAACGACAAATCCCTGCAACAAAGAACCTAATTCTTTAAGCTAATAGCGTAAATTATCCATGGTAGTCGCAACGACACGATGGTGAGTCGCTAAATCATTAATCTACTTGAGATTTGTTTACTGCTTTCACTCTAAAAGTCATTTCAGTTTCCAAGGACATCAACACAAAGAAGCAGTTTACCAACAACAGACATAACTGTAACAAATTAACAATTAATGAATTTGACCAAACATGGAATCCACATCCTTAAAAACAAAAATAAACAGAAGTTGGTTCACTTTGGCCAAAAATTACAGGTCTAAAATAGACAAGCAAGTTGCTATATAATACAAACATCATCTTCGTAATTGTGGTGATCAAGGCTACAAACTGAGGTTCATTAACCATATCAGATGAAAAACATAATTAGAGTGTTTTGTCCTCCTGCCCATTTCCTCTAGCCTGATTTACAGTCTTTTCCTTTGCTGGTGCAACCTTGGCAGCAGTAGAGCGTTCTGACTTTGAGAAATTAATCAAAATTTGCATGAGCACTGTAATAATAGCCATGAGAGCAGCTGATATTGCCACACCCTTCCATGACGACAACAAGGCAGTTGCTTGTAAAAATTTTATGGTTCCTAAGATAAGAATGCATGACCAAGATGCGACTACCTGTTATTAGGAGAGACAACAGTTAGTTTGACATAAAAAAGGAACCAGAATATCACCCAGCATAATCAAAAGTATCTTACCACAAGGGATTTGATTGGACGGCCAATGTCTTGCAGCTTTTCTTCTCCAAAAGTGTCTTCAGCAATATGTTTGTCCAATAACTTATCCTGGTGGAAAGCAGGTCACAACACAACACCAAAAATATGAGACTCATTCCAAGGAGATCAAATGCTTTTCAGACATCACAAATAAGCACAAGAAATGGTCATTCCACAATAAATATTTTGGTAAGGATATTCTTTTGTTGATAGAATTTTGGCAAGGATATTTAACAAGGACAAACCTTGGCCACAAAGATATCTCTACACCATTGGGCAATGGCATCATCATTTTCAGGCAGATCCTTCATCTCATGCCGCTTGAGGTGCACATGCACCTACACAAAAGCAAAATAAACAACTAAACACTAAAAGAAATAAACCAAATTGATATTTTGATCCCAACACGTTTTTAAGTACTATTAAGGCACCACCAAGATACAAAGCTTATGTTGTGGCCTCATTAACACCTACGAATAGGATATGCCGAACTCCACATTTTCCATTGGCACCCATAGGAACTCCCACATCACACACTAGTTGTGGCAAAATCATAAGCAAGAAGTTCTTTCCAAATGCACTGGTCGTTAACCTGAATTTCCACTCTCATCCACAAGAGATCATCTTCACTGTCCTGTAAAGATTCCTCTAGGACTTCCACTTCAAGAATATTTACTACTGAAGCCCCGCTTAAAGTCCCAAACAAGCTTAAGAATCCTATTTGGTTCAGCCATTCAGCTATGGACTTAGATCTTACAGAAACAGTTGTTGAACCACATTTTATGTCATTAAGGATCAAATTAGAGTCATCACTAAAAATAATAATCAAATCTACGCCCTCCTTTCGAACTTGTTTGGCACAACTACTTCCTTATTAGTCCCAATCCAAAAAGAAGAGCAAATTCCTATATCCGGAAACAATTAACTTTGAACTCCCATTTACCCTTAACAAGAAGCTTTTACAACAACAAAAATGTTATGGCATGTTTAAAACAACAAATTACAAAAGTCCTATAGCCACACCATTATGGCATGTTTAACCTTTCTGCCAAGTCAAATATACCAAGCAAATTATCAATATCCATCGGCAGAGAAGGAAAAAGAGAAACAGAGTTCCAATTTAATGGACAGTTTTATTTACCACAGAAGGTTGCCCCTTGAAGAGTCTCAGCATTGTAGGTGCAGGTGAACTTTTGGGGATGCATATTGTTGCATCATAAATGGCTGGAACAAATGAGCGCATATGACTTACTGCAGTAACAAAACCCTGAAATTAACAAAATACAAATACATCACTTCAGGATATACACAAAAGAGATAGCAACGCAATGAAAGAATCGAGTTGAAGTGGATAAAATCCATTATAAACTTGGGAAAAATCTGTTTGGCATGCCTTTAATTGGTGTATTGCATCAGTTACAAATACAATACTGACTGTGATCTGTCAATCGGAATGAATCAGTCTACTTATTTTTATTTCTATCGTTTCCTCTTTTTCTTTTTCTTTTTTTGAGACAACAATATTAACATAGAATTAAGGAGTGGTCAAAAACATCTACAATATATTTAGGTTGCTATAATTTTGAAGTCGGAAATTCCTAGTTCTTCATTGCTCGATTACTTAAAAGTAAAAACAACTAATCTACCATCTCTTGTAGTTGTCTGCTGATTTTTTTTTGAGGCTGGTTAGTCTATAAATATCCACAGTATACTACAGCCGAAAATGTAGTTCCCCTTCAAAAAAGTATTACATCTTACAGAAGCTTTAAGCTTAATCAACTGATGCCTACAAACAGTCTAGCACATCAAAGGTGTCTTGTCTTCTAGCTAAAATATCCTGTTTATACCAAAAACAAAAAAGAGCTAAGCACTTCATTCTAATCTTTTGAAGGCTATTCTGCACATTCTCAAGGCTCCTATTGTTCCTCTCTTTCCACATTATTGTCCACCAAATGCTGGGATAATCTTTCATCTCTTCTCCTTCGAAGAATTGCCATCCCCATCTCAGCTACTTAGAACTCCTTTGATGCTTGCTGGTTTCACCCACCTGAAATGAACATTCTTCATACCTGCTCAATCCACTTACAATGCACAAAAAATGGTTAATTGTCTCTGTTTGCTATCCACACAGAGTACATCAAGAGGCAAACTGATATACTCTTCTCTTCATATTTTCATGGGTTAGAACTGCTTTTGACAGCAACCACAAGAAGCAGTTTACTTTGTAGGGCTCCTTTGGTTTCCAAATCATCCTCCATGGACAGTCTCTCTCTTCGTATGCAATCTTATTGAGTACCTTATATGCCTGAGAATTGACTTTTGATGTCACTCTACCAAACCAGTGAGTCCATCCCCTCAGTAAGATTGCTAAAATTATCTACCGAGTTCTGGAGGGCAATTACCTTCTCTATTTCCCAGTCATATAGGTGTCTCCTTAGGAACAAAATTCCAGCCTTGACCAGTCCACATTGTGGCCATTGTTGCATGTTGTTGAGATAACAGGTATAGTTCCGGATGCAACTGCTTCATAGGTGTCGCTCCATTCCATTTCTCCTCCCAGGGGGCAGGAGGTCTTTTGAACAACTTCCACTTTGATTGAAGACTGGAATACAACATAGGCCACAAGGTTCCTGATTGCTTTCCAGAAGTGAGTGTTAACTACTTCTGCCATCCACGTGTCCTTCATGTCATACTTTGCTGTGATGACCTCCCTCCAAAGCATATGATCTTCATCGGAAAATTTCAACAGTTACTTCAACATGAGGCTTTGGTTTTGCTTCTTTAAGTTCCTGAGACCTAGGCCAATTGTATTCTTGTTCGCTATCATATCAACTGATCTCATTTAACTAGGTGGAACTTCTCTGTCTTCACTACCTTGCCATACGAAATTTCTCCGAAGGGCATCAATGCTCTTAGAAACACTAGCAAGCATTGGAATTCCTGATGTCATATTGGGTGGTGGTGCATCAACTACACTATTGATTAATGTTAGTCTCCCTCCTAAGGAGAGATACTGACTTTTCAATTGATGGGTTTCTTTTCTCACTTCTCCAAAACCCCATTCTGACTTACTTTTAGCTCTCAAAGGCATGCCTAGGTAAGTTGCTGGAAGTTCCCCGATCTTGCCTCCTACTGATTAGCCAAGCTTCCTATCTATGTCACAGTGTTGATATGATAGATAAAGCTCTTCCCCCAATTGATATGGAGTCTAGAGACTGCCCCAAAAAAAAAACTCAAAATCAGGATTTGATCTGGTGTTTTGTGATGCAAAACAGCAAGGTACCATCTGCATATTGGAGGTGAGTTACTTTCAAGTTGTTTAATACTCCTACTTGGAATCCTTTGATCAAACCTTTCCCTATTGTTGTGTTGATCAAGTTACTCAACCCTTCCATGGCTACACTGAACAGAAGGGGAGATAATGGGTCCCTCTGTCTCAATCCTCCCTCCTCCCTGACAAGCAAAAAATCCAGTAGGTTCTCTGTTGATTAGGATGGAGAATTTTAAAGTGCTAATACAATGTTTGATCCAGTTGATCCGTTTAACCCCAAAACCCTTCATTCGAACATCTGAATGAGAAAATTCAAATCTAGGTAGTCAAAAGCTTTGTGGATGTCCAACTTGCAGGCCATTCATGATGTGTTGCTTCTTTGTCTATTTGATACACTCATTAGCAATTAATACAACATCCATAATTTGCCTGCCTTTGATGAAGGTTGTTTGTTGCCTGTCTATTATGCCTTGGATTATTCTTTTTAGTCTCTCTACTAGAAGCTTAGCTATGATCTTGTCCCTAAATAAGGCCTACAGGTCTGAAATCTTTTAGTTCCTCGGTACACACCTTCTTTGCAATCAGAGCAACAAAAGCTGCATTCAGGCTCTTTCCAAAGAAGCACTTTTCGTGGAAATTCTAAATTGCAGCTACAAGATCTACATTGATAATGTCCCAACACAGGTTGAAGTTTTCCATATAGAAGCCATCTGGACCTAGGGCCTTGTCCCCTGTGCACATGCCTTGATCTTTCAGTATCTCATGTGGCTCAAAAAAGGCTTCCAACGTGGAATTGTCTCCTGCACTGATCCTATGACAATTCTCCAACTCTAAATGAGGTCTCCACTCTCTGTTTCAGTATATAAGTTCTTATAGAAGGTGACTATTTCCTTCTTGATTTCAACTGAATTTTCTATCATCACCTCCCCTACTTTCAGTCTATCAATAAAGTTGGCTCTCCTATGAGCATTTGTTGTTCTATGGAAGAAGTTGGTATATCTATCCCCTTTGCCTTAGCCATGTCACCCTAGACCTTAGTCTCCGAACTATCTCTTCCCTTTTGGCAATATCTTCAAAATCATTCATAAATGTCATTCTAGACAAAATTCCTCTTGCGAGGTTTTGTGTTCCTATATTTCTTCCATTCATGTCAACTGTGTCAACACTAACTGCTTTTGGATTCCCAAATTACCTTGAACTGATTTACTCCAATCTTTGAGTTTGGTCTTCAAAGCCTTATGCGGTCACTAGAACAAAATCAGGATTGCCATCACTAAAGAATGAGTCCCACAAGATCTTAACCTTCTCTTAAAACCCCTCGGTTTGAAGCCACCAATTCTCGAATTGGTCTCCACAATCACCCACTGCATCATAATTGGAGAATGGACTGGTGTTACCCTCCGCAAGATTGATTGTTTTGCTTCTGAAGCAACTATCCAGATCCTCTGGAACAAGGAATCTATCCAACAAAGCATATCGCTCCCCTTTTTTCCACGTGTATTTTTCCCCCCCTTCAACTCTAGGTCCATCAGATCCAAGTCTTCTATGAACTCCGAGAAGTCTTGTCATGGCTCTGTTAATTCTGAGACACCTCTTCTTCTCTGATGGGTGCGTACTTGTGTTGAAGTCACCACATAGGACCCACGGACCTAAGAAGAGTCCTCTAGCCGCTTCGAATTCTTCCCAGGTTTCTTCCCTTTCTACTCTTTTTATTTGGAGTGTAGACCCTTGTTGAGTGCCAGTCAAGGTTCCGGTTCTTACCCAATGAAGAAATAGAGCATTTCCCCACGCTACTTTCCACTCCGTCCCAGAACCTTCCATCCCAATGGATAACTACCCCCATCCCACTGGCTTCTTATTGGATATAATTCGCCTACTTCCCCATACTTCCTTTGTCATTTCAGTGATTTTCCCCTTCAGCTTAGTTTCTTGGAGGCGCACTACATCTGCCTCCCAAGATCTAAGCATATTACTAATCAGTCCCTTCACGTTACAAAAGATGATTTTCAGATTCATAATTCTTATATCGGTAGTACTTATTGGAAATAATCTGATTGATTTTCTATCTACATAGTTCTTCCTTTAGGGCTATTATAATTCTTTTCTAAATGCGGGAAATGTAGTTCTTCCTTTAGGGCTATTATAATTATTTTCCAAATGCGGGAATTGTTTGGGCTTTTAGATTGGCCCAAACTATCTTTCAATTGACCCGCTATGGTCCACATAGGTGACCACTGGGCTAAAACTAACAGCTTCTAACTTCTCTATTTATGCTCTAAAAGTGACTGACACCTCTACCCATATAGGGATAGTGAGGACGAACACTTCAGCTATTACTCTTAACTCCGGCTGAACAAATTTTCGTCCCCTTTTACCTTGATTCTGGCCCAGTGCAAGTGCTTTTTCAGAGATGCCTGCTCCTCTGTCTCGATGTAGCCCCTGCACTGATTGCCAATCTTTTTGAAGATGTTTTGCAACCACAGATACATTGGAAGCCCTAAAGTTCTGACCCACACCCATTCTCTAGTGATGTTTCTCGGCCAGCCGCCTGTGGAAGGGTCCCACCATTCGAGGGACCAATTCGTCTTTTTCCAACTCCAGGTTCCTAACATGACGTAATCTACAATTTTCTTTGATGGGAGCTCAAATAAAGTAGATTGTCATTCATTGCGAAGACACTATTACCTCTTATTGTCTTTCAGGAGTTACAAGCCCATCTCTTGACCTCATTCAAGTTGGGGTGTCCAGTGTCGCAATATAAAATCTACCCACAAGGCATCTATTCAGAAGATCCTTCTCTGAAGTGGACTGTCTCCTGTGATTCTAATGTTGTTCTTTTTTGCTTGTAGATGTGCCTTCCTCGAGGCCTCTGTTGTCTATTTATTGTTATTGCAAGCTTCTTTGAAAGATAGTGTTTGTTGGCTTGTAGGTGTTTCCTGCCACAGATGTATGGTTTCAGGCACATAGATTAATTTAGTAATTTTGTGGGCCAAGTGTTCCCCACCCTCCTTTGTAATAACTCTCCGGTGTACTAATGATGATTTGTTCTGCCCCTATATAAGCTATGAAACTGATGTATCTCTTATTATCATTGAACTTGAGGGTGTAAAATAACTCTGAGAAGTATTCCTTTGTCCTCCATCTTCTGACTTTTTTCGCCTATGTTTTTGATGCTTCAATAAAGACTAGCACCAACCGTTTGAGTTTCGTCAGTAACTCTTAACCCTCCTCATCAAATTCCTGCTACCATTCATACCATGCTTCTACTCTTGACTAGCATTTAGTGATCTCATAGGACTTGAATCTGGCATAGTAGTAAATGTTGTTTTTCCCATGATGCATTAACTCCGGTCATTTTACCGAAGTTGGGCCCCCAATAGAGGAAAAAGTCTAAAAACTAACTAAAGACGGTCTACATAAAGATTTCGTCCATATTAAAGCCTAAGAGCATTTATTTAGATCTTTTACCCCCTAGATAATTGTGAGATCCAGCAATTGACAAGATTATTTGATTTCCTAACAAGTGTGGTGACGCTTTCTCTCTTTTAATTTCATCTTACCTTTTTCACGATACACAATTTTTTAAATTTCAAACTGCAATTTTGATATATAGAAGGTTTTTATGCATATAGAACACTGCAGAAGTAACTACATCCACCAGCTAATTATTAGGCTAAGTTCCTCATGGCACACCTAGTTTCTTCTAACGGAGGAATGGGTTTTTTGATAGTTTTACTTTTGAATAAAAAAATTCAGAAGATAATGATTAGTGAAGCAGAACACCGCCAAGTGATTCCTCTCCTCCTGTTGAAGCCTTGATGGATAGAGTTACCCAGTACCTGTACTTTTGTCAAAAAAAAAAAAGAAATGTTGTTCGGTACCTATGCTAGTGTGGTAGGAAACACTTTGTAGATTGATCAACGCAAGTTAACTTGAATACCATCATAATAAAAAAGTAAATAAAAAAAGAATATTGATCACCCAAATTAAACTACCCAGCAAAGCAGCAAACTGATTGTCCATACACTAATAACAGTATTACCCTGTCATTGAATCCAACCTCAGCAACACTATATCATTCAAATAGATGTGAAGAAGTATGACATTTGATGAAATATCAAACTAACTAATTCCACAAAAAAAAAAGGGAACATATTGGGGAAATCTGGCGGATAGAATTAAATTTAAGTGTCCCAACAAAATAAATGTTTCGCAAGGTCCTTCAGTAAATGGCACTACAGAAAGAAAGATCTATCATCATAATGACAATTAAGAGGAACAGTCCGCAAACTCTATTTCAAGAAATATGACCAACGAGAAGAAAGAATGAAATACGAAGCCCACCTTAGTGCGAGGAATCAATACATTCCTTGGAACAGGTAACTCAGCTGAAGCAGCATATTCTTGAGCAGCCAAAAGCTTTGCTTGTGTAAAGCGTGTGCCTTCAACAAAAAGTGCCAACCAGAATGGCAAAGGGTAATCGCTTAGCCGTTGAAGACCTGACTGCAGATTGGGTCACCCACGTATAAAATGACAATAAGTTGGGGTTATTTGGAATTATAAAAGCAGATAGTGAAACACACATCAATGAGCCAAAAAGAAACAGAGAGTATATCCAAATATGAATTGCACATTAAATAATAGCAGTTAGTTTACAGTATCTTCGATTTGCTTGATTACAGCCACATCTTCTTTTAAGATTTAAGACACCCAAAGTTATTTAAATGCTCAATGAACAGGCCTTGGAATGATTTGGCTTAACTTTACCTTCAACGTTCTTTCATCCTTGGCCCAGCTTCTTTCAAGGAAAAGATACTCAGAGAACCACATGGACCAACCAATTACCTGCAGAACACAAAATATTAGTGACCATACTATACAAATCAACAAGGACATAAACTAAGAGAACTGAGCATGTATACAGTAAACATATACTCCCCCCTTTCTCATTTTATAATAATGTTTGATCATGATTTTCTTCCTGTCAAGGATCATCTACCACTGTTATGTTCAAATAAAATGAAGACAACAGCCTCTTCCTCTAGAGGTTAAACTCATACTACTGTGGAGAATACGCATCTAAGTTATCATTCATTTGTCCATCTTTAACATTCAGATACACAAGTAACTAAGACATCATCTTGGAATTGAGAGCTTCTAATATGCTAAAAGCAATGAGCTACCAAGGATGAAAATAAGCTGCAGTCAGAAAAAGATGCAATATCTTCATATATTTACTTTAAATACTTACTGGGAGGAGTTTTGATGACTTCTTCATTACAGCTAATGAGCTACCAAGGCAACCAGATCTCTGAGTTTTAAAGATACAAGAATCAATAAGCACAGATCAATAAACGCAAATCAATTGGAAATCAGCTATGAGTTGTGATGTTAAAAAACCAAACAATCATCATGCATCATTGCATCTTCTAAAATGGACTAATTCCGTAGAACTTCATGTAAAATTACTTTTTACTCACGATTCAAAATTACATGCATAAATGCAAATAGGTTTACATCACATCACTTAGCTTAAGGGTGTATCTGCGCTCGTACATCCTGACTCTGTGAGGAACATGATGTGAACTGTGAAAATAGAGGACAAAACACAAAGGAACTTGAATTGGTTGACACATAGGGCTGGCAATTTCAGCTCATTTTAAAGATATCAATACATTTAATCCATATATAATTTGTTGTGTCCCTTATATTTTAAGTGGGTAAATATGAGCTTTACCTATTTTTTAAAACTCATAAATAAGTAGAAAACGGGTAAAATATGGACAACCATATAGACCCAATAACAGTCTAACACGTACTCGGCTCTTAGCCTCTACTTAAGTCCCTAACAGATCCCTTCTTCCCATAAGATTCTGAACCTATGCTTTTCAATAGCATGATATCTGAGGCAGTGACTATTTAGTCATCTTTGTCATGACTCGTGAGTAACTGTCTCATCTTTGTGCGTCTCAAAGCCAATTTTGTCAGGCGTTTACTTCCTTCCCCTTTCCCTTCTCATGTTTTGAACGTTAATCTCAGTTTGCTTGCATTAGTAAAGGATTAAAGTCAAGATTTTGAATCATGTAATGACTTGTTCTGAGAAGTTGGCAATTTTGGATTTAATTAGTCTATCACGCTTGGATAAACAGATAGTAAATAGTAATGTAGAATCACTCCTTCATTAAATAGGAGTACTAAATATCTATGTTTCTTGGACTCCTAAGAAATGTTGATGGGTGTCTGTCAGATCCTTCAAAAGTAGTACATTTTTGAAGGATCCGACACAGGCATTTCGGAGAGTCCGAGCAACATAGCTAAATAGTTTTTTGAAACTGAGCATAGCTAAATAGTTTGTGGCTTGAATATCAAGTTGATATGCATTTTTATTTTTGAAAAAAAAGAAAAATGATTCAATTGAACTGCAAGTATGCAACAATAAAGATAACGTGACAGTCTGATTTGATAGCTTACAAATAGCTACATTGGAAATTGACATATAGAAGGTTTAAAGTTCTTTGGCTTTAGTCTATCACGCTTGGATAAACAGTTAGTAAATAGTAATGTAGAATCACTCCTTCATTATATAGGAGTACTAAATATATATGTTTCTTGGACTCCTAAGAATGTTGATAGGTGTGTGTCGAATCCTTTAAAAGTAGTACATTGTTGAAGATTCCGACACAGGTGCAGCATCATTTCAGAGAGTCCTAGCAACATAGCTAAATAGTTTGTGGCTTTAATATCAAGTTGATATGCATTTTTAATTTTGAGAAAAGAAAATGATTTAATTGAACTGCAAGTATGCAACAATAAAGATAACGGTGACAGTCTGATTTGATAGCTTAAAAATAGCTACATCGGAAATTGACATATAGAAGGTTTGAAGTTCTTTGGCTTTAGGATATTAAAGTGTTAGAATCATTTTACCCAATCCATGTTTAGAAATATTTACATGGGTGAAATGCAATACAATCCATTATAGCTCAATCCATTTTCAATCCGCCCAAATCCAATTAATCCACCCATTTGCCACCACTAGTTGTAGAAATATGCAAGATAGTTCCTTACATAAGAGAGTTTAGACTATTTGATAAAGAGCTTATACGTATGAAATAAGAGAAGTGATTAGACAGTGAATACCTAAATATCGAGAATCCTAATCTATACTATAATATTAAAAGGATAAAGCTCCTTAAAATGTTGAATTGAACTTTAATCACTTTATAGACAAAAATTGTTATTACAATTTTTTCGTAATGAAATTTTAATTTTACCTAAATACTATATATACACACACACACAGAGACATATATATATACACAGGCACACATATATGCATAGACATATATATCTATATGCACAGACATACATATATAACAACATTAATAATATTATATTCTAAAAATAATTGCCTTGTAGCTTATTTTTGCAAATTTTGACGAGTGGATTTTGCACAAGTTTCTTTGTTACTTCATATGTTCCTGTTGAAGTGTGTGACCATCTCTTCTAAAAGCTTAAGTTGTTAGTAATTATATTCTCATCATGCCCCTACAAGTGTAGGCCTAATTCTTTTTCATGTGCCAAGCACATGGATAATCTTTTTGATATGAGTGGTGGATTCGATCCCAGGAGCTCTGCTTTGATACCAAGGGAAATCAGAAGAAGGGATATTGGGAATAGAATTGTTCTTTCGCTTAGCAACTCCATTTTGTAGGAGTATGTGCACAAGAAGACAATTGCAAGAAAGAAAGGAATCGTAAAGGTAAAGCCTAAGATGAAAATGGTCAATAGAACTACTGTCGTGTTTTTAAAAAAAGGGTATACAGACTCCATTAAGGTCTCATTTGTTTGCACTAAATGGAGGTCTAAATCTTAATCATTCAGATTCAACCTATTAAGGGTGTTTAGTTTTAAGGTCTAATTCTTAATCCCATTAAATTTATTTGTTTCTTTTTTAAAAAGTCTCTTAATGGATCTAAAAAGATATGAACTGATCAGGTCTGTAGGAGAGTCTTAATACCATTTAGACTTCTTAAATATGTTTTAAAATAATCATTCATCGTTTCTCTCTCTTTGCACGACTTTATTTCTCATGCTACAAATTTTCTCTCTTTTCTCAATCAAAACATCAATTTTTTTATCTTTGAACTAGTAAGTTTTCATAATCTTTACAAGTATTTTCTTATATTGACAATCTTTTAGGGTACATTGATGTTTATCAAAAACACTTCACCTCTGCCCTTTCAAGATTCGTATAGAAAACTTTATGAAGATTCTACTACAACGAGAATTCATGGTTGGAGTCCAAGTTGTACTTACTCCCATTAAGTTAAGCGACAAAAATTATGCAGTTCTCAAAGATGAGTACTCTATAGGGTTATTAATTAACAAAAATAGTGCACCTGGATTTGAAAGATGAAAGGAAAAATCAAATGGCCTTGGATGGGAAGAACCATTATACAGTACAACTAGTAGTATATTTGTTGAAATTGATAGCTACAAAAAAACATGAATGACGCTAGAGGTACGCAAGTTAGAAAATTGGATTAAGGTCATCGAAAAAAATAGGAATTCTTTAATTTCTCTAATTAGCTAGAATATTTGTAGGCATTGATAATGTGAAACCTTCTTTATTATTTGATTAGTTGGGTGATCTATTTATTTTTTTACTAAAAGATGTTTATGTTGAATTCCTTAAAAGATCATGTTACAATATTTTTTATACTGATATATAACTTTTATTTGCATATAATTAAATTTTTCTACTAAATACAAACATTTAGACTGTTTTCTTTATCAAAAAGCTTCATTTTTTTAACAAAAAAAAAATTATAATATTTTATTGATATAATATTTAATTTCATATGCACATTCAGATATTGATGTCTTAATCATCAATCTTCAAATCTAGAGATCACTTCTTAACATTTAGATTTGTATTCAGATCTAGACTTCTAGAGTTTAGATCTTGATGCACATCTTAATGTTAATCTTAATGAAAACGAGGCCCAATCTCCTTTATACTGTATAATGCATTATTCTTGTAGGTTGCAATTTTTTCTTAAAAAGAAGAACCAGTAATTTTGGTTATTCAACTCTATCTAAGAATCTATTTGAGATTTTTGAAAGGTAATTTCGTGATCCATTGATTCTAGTTGGGTTCTCTCATGTTTTAAGGTTCTGCAAAATAACTGTATAAAGATTTGATTTTTATTGTGTTCATGTTGTATTACTTAAGTCAATGCTAATTAATTGAACCTGTACTGTGCCTTTAGTAGACTATGGTTTGCTTTTTACCTCTAAAAATAGAGTTCACATTAGACAAAATAATCATTTAATTATTTTTTAATATTTAGAAATAATCATTTAATTATGAACCTAGTATTTAGGACTTCGATTTTTAGATTCTTTCGTAAATAGAATTCACTTTCCAATAAATGTAAGAAAATTTTGTCCACTCTTTTGGGTTATTTTTATTAATAAAATTTTCACTCTTAACTTCATTAGGAATAATAAATTTCAATCACTTTCAGTTCAGGCTAGAAAAGTTTTGACCATTTTGTAATCCGTTTAGGTATATATGGGTTTTTCGTTGATAAAATTTTAACAAATTAATTTATGTATAAAAATAAAAGCATAAAATACATTTTTTACTTATTGACGAGATACACGCATGCAAAGCATGTACACTAAACTAGTCATATCAAAATTAGTAAGAATATTTTATGCTATTAGCTTGAACATATTAATGAATCTAGAACATTCCAACACATACTAAACAACACTATCAACTTTCAACACAAACCTGAGCCAAGATCCAACCAACAAGCCAATCTATGTCACTTCTATGATTGGCGATGACAAGAGCATGTTCTTTACCTATAAAGATCAATGTTCACCAATCATAATAATCACTTGAAATTGAGCTAACAAAAGATTACGGTAAGATCTGCAACATAAAAATGGAAACAGAATTTGACTTACCCATAAGATTAAATGTTTCTGGGTCGGCGTACACTTTAATCTGCAACCATAAAACCTCATCAATGTAAAAAGAGATCTCATATGACATGCATGGAAAGTCAAAAACAGAATCTCAATAATGTCTCTCTTGGCTCAAATGAAGTTGAATATTTTCCAAGACACCAACTCAACAGTTTTTAAAAATAAAAAAAAATAAAGGATAAAATTGCAATCAATATACCGGACAATCGAAAAAATTAGAAACACAAATGAGAACAAGCAAGAAGGAAACCTTGTTGCAATTGCTAAAGCGAGACACAAATATTTCAAAAAAGCGTGACAGTATTTTTTAAACAAAACAAAAGATAAAAAACATTCAGATCACATAGAAAACCATTCAAGCAAATTTTATATTGAAGGCTTTCTGAAACATTATGACACTGACACCAACTTGGGCTTCCAATCCCAAAAGTCCAAACTTAATCTATTGATCTCTCTAACTTTCATTAGGATAACAAAACTAAAGTGAAATCATTATAGGTCGTGTAGATAACAGAACTACAAATGAAACCAATGAGATGAGGCACACCAACCCATACAGTACTTTGTTAGAAAATCAGCCAATAACAGAGCATGCAACAGATAAAACTACAAGCATACCCATCAAAATATATAAAAAAGACTCAGTTCTTAGCGAATTGCTACCAGAAATCCTATTTTGAAGCTATAAGGAAATAACTCACAGTCCAAAAATCCCAAGACCAAGTCCCGGTAAATAATGTCATGAAATTTTTTCCGGAGCATGAATCAAACATTTAAACTAGACATCACCCCCTCATTAATAAATTTTAGGATCATGAGAATTCTCATCAATTCATGCAAATTAACATAACATCCTAAGTGCATTGATTACCTTTACACCTGCCCACCAATCAACTATCCACACAAGTTCCAGCCATAAGAGCTCTGCAATGATCCTATTAATCCTCCTGTATGTGCTCTTCGAAATTGGTCGTACAAGGACAAAGCAAGTAGCCTGTGTGATTCAACCATTAAAGCACAATCAATTAGCTTCATCAATTTCATATTAGTATACATCATAAAAAGGCAGCCAACAAACAAATATCCCAGAAAAATAAAAAAGAGAAAACCCCGATGGCGATTCCAAATAGTAAAATAAATCCAGCATACTCAAATATGGTGATTACAAATCAAATTGAAAAAGAAAAAAATACGAAAATCAAAATATTGGGACAAGAATTACCTGAATAAGATTGATAACAAGACCCGAAATGAAGAAGAGGACGCCCAACGGAACGATAACAGCTGCAGCTGCAATCGCCATAGACAAATACTCCCAAAAAGCAACCCCACAAGAAAAGTAATCTGTAGATGTAAAACAAGATGGGGGAATTAATTGAAGAAAACTGGAAGAGAGAGAGAGTGTTGATAAAGAGTTAAATTGGGCTAATAAATAGTTGCACATCAAATTTTTGTCATCTTCACACATACCCAACATTTTGAATGGTGTTGACTTCACCTTTTGTAAGAAAACCAACTTGAAATGTTCTTAGTATATAAACATCTAAGAAAAATACTTACAAAGAATCGCAACTTAATTTTTTAGAGAAATTAAGAAAAACTCAACTTTAAAAAGTCTTAACAAATAAACCTTAAAGAAATAGAGAAAATGGATAAGAAGGTTCTTATTACTACTTTAAGAAGGTATAAGCATATAAAGTAGCTGCTACCATGCGGCTATCCAACGATTTAAATTATTTGGCTAAAGAGGAAAAATAGATTAAGTAAAACGAAAGATAATTTTTTAAGACATTTGAAAAGAAACTAATTTAACACGTAGAAAAATTTGGAAAGACGAGTTCGATAAAAGGCAATTTATTTTAAGAAAACAAATCAATACAAAGAAACAAGTTCGTCTTTTCGGGAAATTGATTGAGTTGATTGAAACAAAAGTTGGAGCAAATTACAATCAAAGAAATACAATAATAAAAGAGATAGATTTGGCTCCTGCCCGAATTCAGAATATTGGGCTTACAGGCCCATTTTCATCCTGTCCTAATTCTTAATCTTTCAGTCCTTTAAGACTGTTGCTACTGCTATTTGTGTTTTGTGCCTGGCTATTTGCCACACCTACTGAAATTCATGGGCTTAGCCCATTTTCATTGTGTATTCAATGTAACACTGTTTGTATACATATGTATATCCGCTTCCTTTTGAACTTCATGACAATCCAATTTTGATGAGGCTGACTCAAGAGAAAAACAAGCAATTGGGCCTCTGTGGCCCATCTCAAAGATGCAAGAGAGACCGAAGGAGTGTCCAGTGGACTCAAGATTCTCACATACATCATAAAAAGATACCACATAAGACCAGTGCACATTTAAATGAAATCAGAAATCTGGTAAATAATGTGCATGGTACTGTTAGAATCTTTAGAGGAAATGAAACATCATGAATAAATGAAAAAGCATGACGCAGATTTGGTCATAGCATGGGATGAGCTTAATTTAAAAATTCGACACTACCTACAAGACCAGAGGAATTCTGCTAACTAAATAGAGAAAAAACATAATCAAAAACATAACCTTAAAAGCAATTTAAATTACTCAAGGATTAATAAAATAACCAATATTAAGTTCAATCTATAGAAGACCAAATCAAAACAGTGATGCATAACAATAAGTTAGAATAAAACTCAAAACAGAGGAATTAACGCAGCAAGGGTCAATTGGAGACACGACAAAAAATTAATCACTGTAGGAGTAGGAAATCAAGTATTCACATTGCAGCATAATGTTTACACCCGAAATTGAAGAAACTATATCCTACAACATGCATCTAAAGATAAGAAAACACACTGATTAAACTGAATAATGTAAGACATTAAGAAGTTATTTTTATGCTCCTCCTTAAGATGCAAGTAAAGGCTGTAGATCAAAGCAAGATGAATTAAAGCATTATGAGTAACAAACAAATAGGGATACACATTGAAAGTAATCAAGCTTTTATCAAGGCACACTTCAATATTAAATGAAAATAGAATCACACAGAAATGCCTTAGGATATATGAAGGGGCTGATCATGCAATGGATATACACATCGAGAGTTCTTTAGTCATCTAGAAAGGAGGAAAAATAAACACGGTTTTATCCAAATCATGCTCAACTAGACAGTGAGACCAAATAAGTTTGCATATGAAATGAACTACACAGCTTACACTACCAGATTTAACAACGAGAGGAACCACACATTAGAAACTCCAACAGATCGCCAACAAATACAACTTCAAAGGGAAAAGGTAGTTCATGAGAGTCGAAAACACGAAATCTGTATAATAAGGAAAGCTAACAGCTAGGACCCAAACTTAAAAGTATGCAAGTAAAAATTAAGAAATTCATTCACACTAAATATCAAGCAAGACAAACGAAACTCCTAATCAATCTTAATACGTGAAAGCTAAAACACGATTACGAACATTTAAACAGAAAATATAGAACAACTAGAAATTAAATAGAATAAAGCTAACAAAAGATTTTACCTTATTCTGAAAGTATAAAATTTCAGGTCTAAACAGATTTGCTTTACGAGAACAGTGTCCTCTCAACTTCGATCGCAATGAAAACAGGCGAATGAGAGGGCTATTTATAGGGCTCGAAATTTTTGAGAAAATACAACCTAATCAATGTGGGATTTGTCAGATTTTTCATACCAAGATCAAACAGATTTTTGAAAGGGATTCGGGAAATTGCAGGCCGTGGCTTGATTCTCGAAGGTTCTGGAACGGCTACAGGTATATGGCTGGTGAACTGAACGAATGAGGGGGAAGACGGGCTGAGCGTCGTCGTTTGAAATGGATTCTGTTCCTGTTGGTGGAGTTTACGAGGAAGAAGAGAGAGTTGAGAAAGGGACGCATCTGGGGCCTTTCGTGAGTTAAGAGGGGAAAAAGAGAAGGGTGTGATTAAGGTATTCTTTGATTAAAAATGCCCCTAAACAAGTACAGACAGACCTTCCGTTTAAAGTTTATTTCATTCATCTTCTTGCTATTCAATTTTTTGTTCAAATATGCACTTATCGGCGTTAGTTGTCATGTTGAACATATCCAACTCAATTTCATTTTTTTAGATGTCACATGGAATTGACATTTATATGAAAACAAAAAGATATCTGGACTTATAAATATATAATCCGACCCATAAAACAACCCCTTTTAAATAAATTATTCGACCGATTTTCAACAATTTTATTTAATTTTATTTTTTCGATAAATTTCGAAAATGGGTAATTGATTAATAAAAAAATAGGAGTAATATGAAAAAAAAATATAAAATTAACGCGAAAAATTCACAAAAAATTATAGTAACCTTACATTCAATTTTACCACTTTTTTAAAAAAAATATTTTTTCGATAAATTCCGAAAATGAGTAATTGGTTAAAATTAATGCTGAAAATAAAAAAATAAATACATTAACCTTAAATTCAATAATTTCAACATTTTTTTAATTTTTCATTTTTTCGGCTAATCCCAAAAATGAGTTTATTAACAAAAAATATGAAAAAAATTTAAAAATTACGCAACAAATTCACAAATAAAAAATAGGATTTATTAATCAATTACTTATTTTTGGGATTTATCGAATAAAATAAAAAAATTGTAAAAAAGTGTTTAAGTTGAATTTAAAGTTACTATAATTCTTTGTGAATTTTTGGCATTAAATTTATATGTTTTTCATATTATTCCTATTTTTTTATTAATCAATTACTCATTTTCGGATTTTCGAAATTTATTGAAAAATAAAAATTAAACAAAATTATTGAAAATCGGTCGGATAATTTATTTAAAAGGGGGTGGTTTATGAGTCGGATTAGGTGTTTATGAATCCAAATATCTTTCCATTTTTATATAAATGTCATGTGGTAAGGTCAAAATGACATGGCAATTCCATGTGGCATTTTAAGAAATGAAAAATGAGTTGGATATGTCCAACATGGCAACAAACGCCCATAAGGGCATATTTGGACCAAAAGTTGGACGGCGAGGGCATGAGTGAACCAAACTTTAAACGGAGGGTATATATATACCTTTTCGAATAGTTTAGGGGCATATTTGACCCTTTTCCCAAAAATTAATAATAATAACGAAACTAGTAAATACAATGATTAGTAATACATATTATTTTTTTGCTAAGTGCTCGGTTCATTACTTCTCATCCCATCCGCATCTTGTATTCGAATTAGAATTAAGTGTGTCAATAGTACGGGGTCGGCCAGTTATTTTTAAAAAAAATATATTTTTCTAATTTTTTATGTATTTTATAATGTATAACTAGAATTAGATTTTTTTAAAAAAATTATCCAATCATATTAGTTTCTCTTCGATTTTGGTATGATTTCATTAATTTTTTCAGTCTTTTTTTACTTTTAATGTATCACCTCAAATGACACAAAAATATTTTTTTCGCAAGTGTGCTCGTGAAGAAGCACTTCAGTTTTTCACTAAGAAGTCAAGAATGTAAAATCATGTAGCCATATCATTTGATCATAAACTTTTAATAAGGTTGTTTGTATAAGTTTGTCATATTGTTTGATGGAGTATCTAATATAATATATATATATATATATAGAATTAAATCTAATTAATTAAAGAATAACTAAAAAACAAAGGGTTATGTTCCGTCACAAGAACCTATGACCTAGTTTATAGTTATATTTTAGAAAAAAAGTTATGAAATATATTTATATATTAAATTTAACATATTTTTAAAATAAAAAAGTACATATAAGATTATTTGGTTCTATACGGGAAAATTTTTCAAATTTTTATATAAATTAAATAGATCATCCCAATTGTTCGGAACGTTTATACACTATCACGATTCGAGCCTACACCCTAGATGTGATCGGTATTCAAGAACCATTGTTGGTCCCCAAACGAACCCTTACCTTCGTCGGCTATAAGCGGAAGACTAAGCATAATTGTCTGACACTATGTTCCTCGATCTTCAAAGAAAACTGACTCCTCCTTCTCCTTTAGGATAGAATCCGTCTTCACGGAGATCTTCATATCGTAAGACATTATCGCCTTCGCGGCACTGGACTATATTTCCGTCATTTCTGGAAAGTGCACGGACAGCCGCCATTTTGTCACTGGGTCGGTGGGGGAACCCGTAGGAAGGGGTAATTGTGAAGACTAGCGTAGAAGTTACTAACTTTTTTTTATGGAAGCCGAGACCCCTCCGTGACGTGGTCTTAGACTGGTTAATCGCGATGGACCAGTATTTTGCTACTTTGATTCAAAAGATAACCGACGGTTCCCGACTTTCTCCGCTTTCCGCAACCGTAACCACTTGTCATTCCGATTACTTCATCCACTCAAGCATACAAAAGCTTAAAACTGAATTAATTTCAATACACTGAAATACTCAACCTTTTTAAAATTCTGTACAATACTCAAAATAAAAGTAAATACAGAAACTCCTCAACTATGTCTATATATGAAGCCTCTACTTTTTCATATTGATATCGGGACAAAACCCATGACATCTCAGAACTACTAATTGTAAAATAAAGGTGAATTTTCCGAAATATAAATAGGCTCACCAAAGCTGACAAAAATATCACATGACCCCCAAACGAAACGCTTGTGGATGATCCTGAATACATGTATCTGCATGATGAAATGATGCGAGTCAAAGGGCTCAATACATGGAATGTATGAGCACGTAAGGGAAATTCTAAAACATAAACATAAGCTTGAACTGATGGAAAATAAATATACTTACCTTTTCTCAACCCAACTCAACTCAGAGAAAATAGGTTCAACTCAATAATAAGATACCCAGTGCAATGAAACATAGTTCAACTCAGCTCAGAGAAATAGGGGTCAACTCAATAATAAGATACTCAACGCAGTGAAACATAGTTCAAATTAACTCAGAGAAATAGGGATCAACTCAATAATAAGATACCTAAAGCAATGACACATAGTTCAACAACTTAGAGAAATAGAGCTCAACTCAATAATAAGATACTCAATTCTGTGAAACATAGTTCAACTCTCGATACTCAAGGCTAAAGCAATAACAAAAGATGCAATATATGAAAAGTTTTTAAAACACTAGATAACAACTCAATGTATTGAAGAATACAATAATAACTCAATTTTTATATAAAAATACAATATAAGTCTGTGGGTGATTCTCTAACCGATAACCATCACTATGAGTTATGTGATGATACAACGTCTAACACACATTGCCAGAACTTTCCTATATTTTGTCAAGATATAGAACCGACTACTAAGTGGATCCATTAGTTTATGTTAAAAAACAATAAGGAATCGTCCAAAAAGTATGACTATTTCTACCCATGTTGGCTACATGGTTTATGGAGATTGTGAGTTGCCTCACCTCTCCCCCATATTGGTGCTCAATACTACTCTCAATATATAACTAGCTCATATGTTTAAAAACACAACTTTTTCTATGTTTTGAGATTATTACTCAAAAAAGTTTCTCTTAAAAGCGATAGTTGATATACCGTGGTTTCACGGTATTATTAATACTTTTTCCTTAAGTTTAGTGTGTCCAAAAGCCTTTTGTGCAAATTTTTATATAAGTTTCTTTTTATTTTGCAGGAAATCTGTCCAAAGCTGAATGCGGAGATTTTGAGCGAAGAAATGCAGAAGAGACCACCTACGGAGCTTATGACGGTCCGTCGTGCTTGTGACGGTCCGTAGGTGGCAGCGTAGTGCAGCTGCTGAAGGAAGATGGGGAAGTCTGACCAAGTGTGGGGTTATGAAGCTTGTGACTGTCCGTCGTGTCTATGACGGTCCGTCCCGCAGGTTCGTCATGAAGTTCAGAGAAGTAATCCCAGTACCCATATTCCAAGAGTTGAAGTGTTTTGGAGCGAAGGCCTTCGACGGACCATTGTGCCTATGACGGTCCGTCATACTTGCCGTCGAGGGTAATGAAGAAGAGCAGCGGAAGAAATTGCATAAGTATGGGACGACGGAGTCCATGACGGTCCGTCGTGACCATGACGATCCTTCGCGAGGTCCGTCGACCCAGCCGCGTTTTGGCAGATTTCCAGAAAATAGAGTCCTTGTTTAATAGGTTTTTATTTTTTATAAATAGTTCGAAAAACCTCGTTTTTGAGGTTAGACTCTTAGACTGTTAGACTCTTAGACTGTTAGACTCTGGATTGTTAGACATCATATTATTAGACTCCTTGTATTAGTGTTAGACTTTTGATTATCATTGATTATTGGTGATTTGTGGTGATTAATCAAGCAAACTTCCGGATTTTACTCTTTCTCATTGAAGTAAGTACATGAATTCTTATTTAATATATTTGAATATTGTGATTATGACTATGGGTAACTAAACTCCATCACTAGGGTTGTGGGAACCATTGGCAAATAATGAGATAAAACCTAACTAAAATAACAATCCTAGAATAGTGTCTTGCATGTATTAATAATTCTTTCGCTTAGAAGTCTTTTTAACGGATGGCCAATGTTAGAACTCGCCTTAATGCTACTTGCCGGACCAAGGAGGTAGATAATAGGAAAAGAATTATTAACATAGATTTAGTGTATACTATCTAATAGGCTAGTATTGATTGGTACGAGGTAATAACTTAGTCAAATATCGAATACGATGCTTAATATGAGGTAAAGATAAGGGTTAGGAAAGCAACACACGTAGCCCGACCAAGGTGCAGAGTGAGATTTTCTAGATGCCGGACCAAGGATTTAGAAATACATAACTTGTCACTTTGCATGCAAGATACTAGAAAAGAATTGTTATAGTTAGAATTATCAAGTTATGAACTTGTGGGGAACACGTAAACCCTAGTTACTTTGATTAATTGATTAAAATCCAACTTTCAAAGCTGTTAAGTGTTTCTTTTAATTTTGTTAGTTATTTTCACTCATTTAGAAATAGAAACCCCCCTTTTTATTGTTTTTACTTTCCAAACAAGTCATTGACCAAACAATAGTATAACTGGTTGAAGTTAAGTCTAGACTATTTTCCTCGTGGGAACAATCCTAACCTCACTAGTTGGGTTATTTACTTGACACAACCGCTTTACTTCTTATTTGAGAAGTAAGTTTGAGCGTATCAAATTTTGGTGCCGTTGCCGGGGAAATTAGCTTTTAGATTAACTTGAACTTATTACTATAGTTTAGTTGATATTTTCTTGATTTTTACTTTGTTTTATTGTTTTTGATTTTTTTTTTCAGAACTATCCTCCTTGTATGCCAAATACACAGAGAGGAAGAGAACCCCTGTTTTCCTACGATCACGAGTTAGAGCGTACACTGCGCAATATGAATCGAAACTTGGGAATAAATGATGATGATCCGAACCAGAACATCCCAGCTCCGGTTGATGTTCATGGTCAGATGTTACCCGATGCTCCGGGTGAACACCAACAGAGGGGACAAAATCCCGCTCCACGGCCCCAAGCATACTACAGAGGCTATGATAACATAGCACACTCCGATGGGCCACTGGCTTTGCCTCCTCTACCCACAGGCCACACTTTTGTGGTAACTAGTAGCCTGATGCAAATGCTCACTGCCAGAGGTTTGTTTTCAGCGCTACCTTCTGAGGATCCACATGCCCATATAGCTAAGGTAAGGGCAGTGTGTAAAAGATGTGTAGGGAGGCCTGATTTGGATTTAGATGTAATAGGTCTCAGAGTGTTTTCTGTCTCACTGACGGGAGAGGCTGCTATGTGGTTCACCGAGCTCCCATACAACTCAATCTTCATTTGGAACCAACTAAGGGATGTCTTCTTAGCACGCTACTATCCGGTCTCCAAGAAACTAAACCACAAAGACAGAGTGAATAACTTTGTGGCACTACCAGGAGAGTCAGTTAGTAGTTCTTGGTATAGATTCACCTCGTTCTTGAGAAGTTTCCCAAATCACCATATAGATGATGAGTCACTGAATGAATACTTCTATCGGGGACAGGATGATAACAATAAAGCGGTGTTGAACACCATAGCAGGTGGATCTTATGGGGAGTGTCCTTATGCTGAGATGGCTGAAAAATTAGAGAAATCTCCCGGAATAACAAAGCTTGGAGTACTAGGAAGTCCGATACAGGGAGAAACACCTTCGCAGTGCAGTCCACTCACAACCCAGCCACAGATGAGATTCGTGAAGAAATGGCTCAGATGAGAACCGAGCTTGGGTTGGTACTAAAACATGTCACTGGGGTGCAGAAAAGATAAATGTTGTCAACTACTTGGCTAAACCACCACCTCCTAATGATGAATGCTATTATGAAGAGGACACTTATGCAGTAAATGAGCAGACGGGAGGTTTCCGACCAATCGCCCAAGGCTCAAATCAGGATAACTGGCGCCAAGGTCAAGGGAACCAAGGTCGGAACTATGGTAACTATAACCATGAGGGTCATTATGTCCGAGATGAAAACTACAACCGCGACAACAACTTCAACAGGGGTAACTACGGTAACAGAAATGATAGGAATGGGCCCTATGTCCCTCCTCAAAATCGTGAAGTTATTCCAAGGGATGGTGGAGATAGTATGGCGTGAGTTGAGGATATGTTGCACAAAATGATGAGGAGGTTCGATGCTAGTGATGAGCACATTAAAGATTTAAGGGGTGATTTAGCTAGTATTGGGCAAAAAGTTGATACATATGCAATTTCGATTAAACAGATCGAATTGCAAATGGCCCAATTATCTGCGACAGTGAACACACGGCAACCGGGCACTCTTCCTAGCAACACTGTCCAAAATCCAAAGAATGATGCGCACTGTATGGCATCACTACTCGGGGTGGTAAGCAAACCATTGACCCACCTTTGCCGTCTACTAAGGAAAATGTGAGAAAGGATAATGATCTTGTGGTAAAGGGTAGTGGTGAAGCAGAGTAAAGTAATGGAAAAGATGCAGAAGTACCTATGAAGGTAATTCCCATGCCTAGGCCACCACCACCTTTCCCTCAGGGATTAGTGAAAAAGACCGAGGATGGTAAATACCGGCGTTTCATAACAATGTTGAAGCAGCTTTCTATCAATGTCCCTTTGGTAGAAGCTCTAGAACAAATGCCCGGTTATGCCAAATTTATGAAAGATCTGGTCACCAAGAAAAGATCGGTCACTTTTGAGGATAATGATAGACTGCAGCATTGTAGTTCTATTGCTACAAGATCCCTCGTACAAAAGAAAGAAGATCCAGGTGCGTTCATTATTCCTTGTACAGTTGGGTCATTACATTTTGCGAAAGCATTATGTGATCTGGGGGCAAGCATAAATCTCATGCCCCTCTCAATTTACAAAAAGTTGGGTTTGGGGGATCCAAAACCCACTGCGATGCGGCTACTGATGGCTGATCGGACAGTGAAACGACCTATAGGGATACTCCATGATGGTGCTAGTAAAAGTGGAGTCATTCATCTTTCCGGCTGATTTTGTTATTCTTGATTGTGAGGTCGATTTTCAAGTGCCTATTATTCTTGGGAGTCCATTCCTTGCTACAGGTAGAGCCTTAGTTGATATGGAGAAGGGACAGATGACATTTCGGTTGAATAATGAAGAAGCGACCTTCAACATTTGTAGGACCATGAGGCAAAGCGGTGAGCTCCAATCGGTATCTGCCATATCCCACAAAGAAAAGATGAAGAAGGAGAATGAACAAAAAATTGCAAAACAAGAGTTTATGGTTGGGGATTTGGTGCTTGTATACAATTCTGGGTCGCCTTGTCTTCCGGGCAAGCTCAAGTCCAAATGGACTGGCCCTTACTTGATTACCCAAGTATTCCCTCATGGAGCAGTTGAGTTAAAAGCCAAGGAGGGAGTGCGGTTTAAGATGAATAGAGATGGAATAAAACTCTATTTTGGGCATAAAGCAGTGGGGAATGAAGTGATAGAGGCATAGCATCTTGATGAAGTCTGAGTAATCAAGTGTCCCCAGTCGTGCCGCGACATTAAATCAGGCGCTTGTTGGGAGGCAACCCAATACTTATAGTCTTTTTAGTAATGATAGCATTTTTCTACTAATGAGTTTTTAAATTTGCAGGCACATCACCAGGAAATTCTGTAGAAAATCACTCTGCAGCAGTCACCGACAGATACAGCGACGGACCGTTGCACCTGCAACGGACCGTCGTATACCTCCGTTGTACCAGGTACGTCTTTATGTTATTTTCAAACTAGGGCACACATGATGGAACAACCGACGGGTCGTCACAGCTACGACGGACTGTCGTCGGGGAACCGTTGCGTGATTAATGAGGTGTACCCGACCCGACCCGGTTGGAGTTTATTATAAAATTGCACCATTTAAACTCCCCAACCCCTCATTTTTCCCCATTCCTTCATTATTCCTCCCATTTCCCTCTCTTTTCTACTTCCACAATCTCACCCTCTATCAACCGATCATTGCCCCCTCCCACAATTCTCCAAAACCTAAAAGTGATAATCTACTAGTCGGAGTTGCTGCTGTGGGTGTTTTCCTGGTCAACGAGTACTTATCCATCTTGTTTTTCTCCATTTCTAAGGTATGTGTCTCTAATTTCTACTCATTTATCTTGAATTTTTGTTTATTAATTAGTATTAGCTTAGTTGTTCATCATATGTTCATTTCTTTTATACGATTCTGTCTAACCTAGGTTAAAAATGTTCGAAATTGCCGTGTTTACAACCCTAGACATAGGTGCTTTCGCATTACTAGTTTCCTAGGTAGTTGGGTTAGACAAATGTAGGTCCAAAACACTACAAGTTTGATTTGGGTTCATCGGGGATGCATGGGGTATCCCCACTTCTATCACTTATCTACAGAACGAGACCCCGATGATGGACCGTCGTGCCCACGACAGACCGTCATAGGGTCCGTTCCAAAATCCCTAACACCCCACTGTCTATTTTTTCCAAGTGTCCTTCAACGAACACATGTGACGGACCGTCATACCCACGACGGTCCGTCCTGCACAACCGTTCTGGTTGTCAGAGACCCTGTTTCTAAGGGTCTCTCATTTTTTTCTAAGTGTCCCCCAACGGACATATTTGACGGACCGTCGTCTTCATGACGGTCCGTCCTGCACAACTGTTCTGGTTGTCAGAGACCCTGTTTCTAAGGGTCTCTCACTTTTTCTAAGTGTCCTACGACAGACACCTACGACGGACCGTCGTACCTGTGACGGTCCGTCCTGCACATACCGTCATACTAGTTAGAGACTCTCCTTCAGGGTTCTCCATATATACATAGTCTAAGTAATACACGACGGGCACCATGACGGTCCATCATAGCCACGACGAGCCGTCGCCAGGCCCGTCGTGTGTCACTGTTACCATAGAAATGACATACTATTTTAATTTTTTGTTTTTGTGGTTTTGCTTGTCTTGTTTGCCACTTCTCGTACTAATATTGATCCTTTACAGGTACTATCTACTATGGCACCCCAGAAAGACCGAATCTACGCACGCGGGCGATCGAAGTCTGTCACCCCGTCTGCCCGCATAGTCACTGACTCTGATGATGAGCGTGACCCCGAGTACGTGCCCCCAGGCACTTCCACCCCTTCCCGTGCTGCACGTGCTCCCAGAGCCACACCCAAAAGGGTGGCGTCTGGCGTGGTCACTGCCTCCCAGTCTGATGAGGAGTGCACTCTGACCGGCACACCCTCTAGGTCAGCCACAAATGAAGAAGGAGCGTCTGGCTCCTTACGAGTATCCTGGTCGGAGGAAGCCTCCGGCTTTGCTGAGGTTCCCGCACCCGCCACCGCTGCAGCGTCGGCCTCGTCTGATGAGGCTGATAGTTCGAAGTCCACATCAGGTTCACCAGCTCCGGCCCCCACCCCAGCGACTGACCAGCCCAAACGGTGGTGTGTCGACGGGCAATTTCAAGTCTACTCCGACGCCAAGTTCCTGACTGATAAAGGATTGATGACTCAAACACTCACCTTAGAGCGGCGGAACCTTAAAGGAAGTCTCCCGACGATGCCTGAGATCCACAATCTCTTCACCAGGCATCGCTTGGAGTGGATAGTACGTCCGTTGGGACGTTACAGTGAAGAAATGTTCCGAGAGTTCTACGCATCCTACGTAGAGACTCTCCCATCATAGATAGATAGGCGGGATACCCCCACAAAACAGGCTCCACTAGAGCAGGTCCGACAGACGGGGCGTGCAAGTTGACATTTCCCTGCCTGCCATCCGCCGGTTTCTATACGGCGAGGGTGTTGATGCTACTCGGACCCCTGTCACTTCCGAGTTTGACTACCGCTGGCAGATAGTTAAAGATGGCCAGTTCCTGCGCGAGCCATCACTGAGAGAGACCACCAAGAGGTGGATGGCCCTGCACCTGTCAGTTGATGGAGAGGGTGTCGACTGGGTGACTAAGCCAAATGGGGCCATCAAGAAGGCCAACCTCACTTTCACGGCGAAGTTCTTGTGGCTGCTTGTCCGTCACTGCCTTTCCCCCACAGCTGCTGATAATATCGTTACATGGGATCGAGCAGTGTTGATGGCGGCGATGATAGCCGGGTTCGAGGTGGACTTCGCGTGGCTTTTACAGGCAGTCATGCACGAGAGGGCATTCAAGGTCACTACTACTTACCCTTTCCCGTGCATGATCTTTGCTCTCTGCAGGTCCGCAGGTGTGCCTATATGGCACGTAGATCAGCTTAAGACCCCGCAGGGCACTGTTGACGTCGGCCTCATCAGAGATGAGGCCAATGAGTTGGCTCCACGCAGAGGGCCCCGTCCAGAGCTGCCCCCACTTGCTGATGATCTTGCTGATACGGTAGCCCAGGCCCGCACGGCTACACAGGCGGCGTCCACTGACACTACCCCGGTCGAGTCTATCCCGGGTAGTAGCACTGCCCCGAGCTCCTCTCGCACAACCCCTCTACCGGCACTGGTCCCGCTTGCTAGGGTCCAAAAATTAGAGGCGCAAATGGCTACACTTCTGCATCATATCCAGCCGTGGATGCAGAAGTCTATTACTGAGTCAGAAGAGCGCCTAGAGCGGAAAATGGTCCAGTTTACAGAGCGGAAGATCGCTGAGGTTCACCAGCGCTTGGACGCCTTTGAGTTGAGGGTGCTAGCCCGGCCAGCCCCTCCAGTGGATGTGTTGACTCTTCAGGCTGCGGTCGACAGCCTTCGTGCAGATATTGACACGATCTTAGAGGCTAGGGTGTCGGAGTCTGAGGCCCCTTCTGTCGAGCCTGCAGAAGACACAGTGTTGGCGGCCCTATTTGCCACTTCAGAGATTCCACCACCTCCCCCTCGAGAGCATGCCAAGAGGAATAGGGGTCGAGCAGAGGACGAGGCGCCAGTACGGAAGAAGGAGCGCCGAGAGATGGAGGCTGCGAGGAGAGCCTCACTTGCTGAGGAGGAGGCGCACCAGATGAGAGCATCAGAGTTATCGGCTGGGGCGTCTAGCTCCCGAACTGTGGAGATAGCAGGAGGCACTACTGATGGTGCGGTTGTTGCTGAGGACACCTATGAGGGTGTCCAGATTGCAGAGGACGTGGGTTCCGGGGATCCGGACCCACCAGCTTGCTGATCGACGGCGCTTTGCGCCACAGGTTTGCTTCACCTACCACTCTAGAATTTAAATTTTTATGCATTGGGGACAATTGCATGTTTTTTTGTTCGGGGTGGGGTAAATGGAATGTGAGTGTTAGGGTGAAGTCTGAGTAGCCCAATTCACTATCCTCTTTTGGGGTTTTCTTGCCTATGTTCTTTTTCCCCAAAAGACTGATTACTTTTTCTGTTGAACCGGCATGTCTATATCTTTTGTACATAGTTTAATTCTGGAGCATGATGGCTAAAATGATATCCTGATAAACTGGAAAATGATGCATGACTAGGCATAGTAACTGATAATTGTGTGGCCCTAAGCATGACATAGGGGTACACCATTGCATTACCCTAAGTAAAATTCGAACTAGGTGTCTGATAATCTAGTATAGTGATGAAATGTCAAGTGAGTGTGAGGAAATTTCGAATAGTCCACTATTGGTACTGAGCTAGAACTTGCCTGGTTAGTCTTTCTAAAAGTAAGCTGTAATAGACAATTAGGAAAGGATCATAGGCCCTCATTCAATATAGCCCATTTTTAGCCTAAATAGAAGAAAACCAAATGAAATTTATCCTTCTTTGATCCAAATTATCTGAGCTTAAAATAGACCTTTCTTTTTCACCCCAACTAATCTTTTCTGGGAACATTGTGTTGGACCTGGTCCCTCCTTGGACATGTGCACCTCAGCTTATGCCAAAAGCATAAGTTGAGGGTGGCTAATGCAGTAAATAAACAACCTTCGTTATGGTGCTGACCCAACTTTGGTATTGTGTACCTTGACTCATGGCAAAGCCATGAGTTGAGGGTGGCTATTATGAGGAATGCTCTGGAAAGTGGGGTTGAAAGAACAAAGAGAGAGAAAGAACAAAAGTAAAGTGACTCAAAAATTAGTTGAAATAAAAGTAAATAAAAAGAAACATATACAAGAAATACAAGCAAGAAAAGAAGAGAGTCACTTACACAAATAAAGAAAGAAGAGAAAATAGCAAGGTGAAAGAATATGAGAAACTGGGCAAGATAAAATGATAGAAAGTGGAAGGTTTACCCGATATGTCAAGGAGGGCAAAAAGTCACTAAAGTATACCTAAATATAGCCTACCTGACCCTGAACCTATGTTACAAGTCAAGAAAGTCCTATCGTGATCCTAAGGGTTGTATAGCGAACTTAAGGCAGTGAAAATAAGGGCAAGCTTATGGCAATAGGTATGAATGAGTGTGACTTTGTTCTGAGAGCGAGTGTTGAAAAGTAATCCTTATACTCAAATTGAAATCATTGTGTGAAAAATGAGGATTTTGTTTTGAAGTGAGGACACTAGTTGCAATACCGGAATTGATAGCACCTTAGTGAGAAATTGAAGAGGATAGGTGTTAGTGCATGGTGAGTCTGTGTAATGTTCTGATCCCACATAGTTCAAGCCTAATAGTAATAGCATGCATAGATTTGATAAGATTAATCGGGATTGATAGTCAAATGATTGCAAAGGATGAAACATGGATACTATTGTACAAAGATGTTGTATTGAGTCATAGTGCGTCGCTTGAGGACAAACAACGAATTTAAGTTGAGGGTGTTGATATACCATGGTTTCACAGTATTATTAATACTTTTTCCTTAAGTTTAGTGTGTCCAAAAGCCTTTTTGTGCAAATTTTTATATAAGTTTCTTTTTAATTTGCAGGAAATCTGTCCAAAGCTGAATGCGGAGATTTTGAGCGAAGAAATGCAGAAGAGACCACCTACGGAGCTTATGACGGTCCGTCGTGCTTGTGACGGTCCGTAGGTGGCAGCGTAGTGCAGCTGCTGAAGGAAGATGGGGAAGTATGACCAAGTGTGGGGTTATGAAGCTTGTGACGGTCCGTCGTGTCTATGACGGTCCGTCTTGCAGGTTCGTCATGAAGTTCAGAGAAGTAATCCCAGTACCCATGTATTAATAATTCTTTCGCTTAGAAGTCTTTTTAACGGATGGCCAATGTTAGAACTCGCCTTAATGCTACTTGCCGGACCAAGGAGGTAGATAATAGGAAAAGAATTATTAACATAGATTTAGTGTATACTATCTAATAGGCTAGTATTGATTGGTACGAGGTAATAACTTAGTCAAATATCGAATACGATGCTTAATATGACGTAAAGATAAGGGTTAGGAAAGCAACACACGTAGCCGGACCAAGGTGCGGAGTGAGATTTTCTAGATGCCGGACCAAGGATTTAGAAATACATAACTTTTCACTTTGCATGCAAGATACTAGGAAAGAATTGTTATAGTTAGAATTATCAAGTTATGAACCTGTGGGGAACACGTAAACCCTAGTTACTTTGATTAATTGATTAAAATCCAACTTTCAAAGATGTTAAGTGTCTCTTTTAATTTTGTTAGTTCTTTTCACTCATTTAGAAATAGAAACCCCCCTTTTTATTGTTTTACTTTCCAAGGAAGTCATTGACCAAACAATAGTAATAACAGGTTGAAGTTAAGTCTAGACTATTTTCCTCGTGGGAACGATCCCAACCTCACTAGTTGGGTTATTTACTTGACACGACCGATTTACTTCTTATTTGAGAAGTAAGTTTGAGCGTATCAATAGTACTCCAACTGTTCAAAACTCTCTTGAAAATCTCAGTTTCCTCCTCTTTTAAATGTGAAAACATTTACTCTTGGGAATACTTAGTTCCCATATATTCATTTTGAGAAAAAAATGAACTTAACTCTACTCTTTTGGAAACTCAAATGCTCAAGTCTTTAAAACAATTTGCAAAAAAAAAAGAAACTTCTTAAAATAGGGTTCATGCCAAATAATGGACGTGAATGACTCAATTCAAGGTTTTCAATAACCATGCATAGAACTCAATACTTGGAACTCAACAACTCTAGAACTCAAGGAGTCAAAGATACTACTCATCTCAAGAATGCTTGATTTGGAGGGTTCATGCGAAATTATGGGCATGAACCACTTAACTCAAGGACTCAATGATACTTCTCATCTCAAGACTACTCGAAACATAAGGTTTGTTGACACCCAATTTTGACCCTCCCCGATAGAAAATAATTCGAGCCTCTTCGATTTCTAACGATTTAATATAATTAGTTCTATAAAATTTCCAACCAAAAAAAAATATATCGTTTTGCAAGTTATTTTAAATAGTTTTGTCACATTTTGTAATTTTTAGATAATATATATATATATATATATATATATATATATATATATATATATATATATATATATATATATATATATATATATATATATATTATGAATATTTGAAAATCTTCTCAAAAGATCACTTTTTAAAAATATTTTTGGTTAATTAGTTTATTTATATAATAGTTTATATTTTAAATTATTTAGTTTATATATCTGAGTTAACTATTTCATTTCGTTAAGATTAAGAAGCTCATTAATTAATTTCTATCAATCCATCTTATTTATTTTTTAGACGAATCACCAACTAAATCAATTTGGCTAAATTGTTAACTCTAAATGGCTACAATTGAAATTCTTATGGTCACTCTTTATAGCAATTTTAACCTTTTCCTTCCATGACTTCGACTCATTTTAAGACTAAGTTTTGGGCCTTATTTCTAATTTCAGCAGCCCACAACATTCCTTTCAGCCCAATTCTTTCTTCATTCTAGAAAGTCCAAACCTTTCCTCCTAAAACAACGCAAATCTTCTACTAATTTGAAGCCACAACAATCCTAGAAGAATCGTACAGTAGCAATATCAAACGATACTTGACCCACCCCTTTTACTCTCCTTCTTCCTCGACGTGAAGAAACCTATAACCTCAAGCAGTCAAAGAATCGATGCCCATAATCGTTACTCCTACAACCCAAACCCGACTTTGCGTCTCTTGTTTCTCAATAGTATAAAAATCATACTCAAATCAATAGGTGAAGCAATCTGACAGCTTCTTCGTCCTTCCTCCAAAACCGAATGCTCCTTCTTTGAATTCTGTTGAAGAATTGTACAAAGTTTGTATCATTCCAGCTTCAAGAGAATCTCTTCAAGGATTTTGAATTTAGAATTCAAAATTCCACTCGTTCCCCCCCCCCTTTCCAACAAAAATCTCCTATATAAAAATTGTTGTTTATCTTCATTGTGTAAGGTTAGAAAAAAATGGAGTTCATATTCAGAAAATTAGACTCAACATCATAAAGAAATTACAATGGTTGTTGAGATAAAAATAGACCCCGAAATAGATAACTGAGATAGAGGAATACTCAAGTTTCGGTTTTGTTTTCAAGCTCGATGTTCTCTATATTGTCTTGTATTATTATTTTGGTGGTGGAATCATCCTCGTGTCTAGATCATCCATTCCGTTCGCTGCCCAGGAAAAGGTAAAAGTCTCTCCTCTTGGCTCTATTTTGTTAACCTGTAAGACCCCGAAAATGAGATAAGGTTTCTAGAGCCTAAAATGTTTTTATTAAAGTTATAATATCCTAAATATGATTAAAATATAGTATATAGGCAGTATCTAAAATATTAGAGGTATTGGAAGTCGAACGCTAAGGGACGACTAAGACGTTCGACGACTAAGTCACCTAGATGCCTAATATGTGGGTCTATGTGTTTATAGGTGTTTAATGATGTTATAAGTTCCTAAAATGTCTTATTATATGATATAGAGGAAGTTTTCAAAGTTTTAAGTGATTTGGAAGTCGAACGTCTTGGTCGTCCCTTGGCGTTCGACGATTAGTCGCTTATGTGTCTCATGTGTATTGGCATGCTTAAATCTGTATGAAATGAGACTAGTAAGTCTTAAAATGGTATAAAATGATGTTTAATTTTGTTATATTAAGTTTTCGTGAAGTTTGGAAGTCAAACTCTCAAGAACGTCCAAGGCGTTCGAAAGATAGCCCCTAAGACGTTCATCGTATGTCATGATGGGGCTTGGACTGTTTGGACGTATTGTAGGTGTTTTTTTTGGATTAAATTCATGTGGAAGGTCTATAACTTGTTAAGGTTTATAATAAATTTGGAAACGTCCGGGTACGAATTCTAAATGGCCCCACAAGAGGCCCCAAAAGAAGGATCCAAAGCTGCCTAAGACACTGCCTGGGCAGTGTCCATTGACGGACCCAACGACGGATCTTGGTCCACCAAAGGCCCGTTGAGCAGGTATCGTCGAGGTATACATGACTTGGTAAGGTCTTAATCCAATTTTGGCTAAGTGTCAGGCGACGGAGGCAAGGCACGACCCGTCATGGCCTCGACGCCCCGTCATTGCAATTGTCGCAGGTGGCCTGCAACTGGCAGCCTGCGTCTGTTTCATTAAAGAGGTGAATGGAAAATTCACCCCACGTCCTAAACTGATTATTATAGGTGTATTTATCTATTTTTGGGTGTATATAAGTCATCAAAAATGTGATCACCCAATTCTAGAATCCTCTCACAAGAATGAAACCTTTCCCTCCAAAAATATTTCCCTTCAAACCTCCATTGTTGGTGAAGCTCAAGAACAGATTCAAGCTGGGTTTTCTATGGATGAGTCTTCAAGTTTAAGAGGTTTTCAACTAGAAAAAAGTATAATGATCTTCATCTCTAGTTATCTTTTCATCTAAAGAGTCATTCTCAAAGATTTCAAAAGAGAAAAATATGATCAAACACTTTCTTCTCCAATCTGCCATGGCTTTTTCTTAAACTGGTTTCAGAGGCATAATATGAATGTATTTATGATTTTCTACTGATTTGGAAGTGGTTTTCAATCCAATTGCATGATGAACCCATACTTCTTCACCAAAATGATTTAGCCTTGTATGGGCTTTGTGATCTTGATTTGCTATCGATTGAATTATGACTATTACATTGAAGTGATTGTATATGCTGTTATTTACATTAATTTATGTTGAATTGATATTGAAGGATCCATGAGGATCAACGTATGAAGATTTGAACATGAATAGCCTCTGTTTCTACATGTTGCCTTGAAGTTGATTGTGAGATCGGTTGTGTAGAGTTTTGATTATGTATGAACTGCTGTAGCTACTGTATTAGGGTTATATAATGGATGAATTTTGTAGCTATAAATCATTAATGAACAATCTAAGAAAGGTTTGCATGAACTGATCTAGATTCCTTTAGGCTATGAAGTCAAAAAGTTAAGTGTGTGATGGATCTTGAGTTGTCGTTATATCAAGCATGGTTTCATCTTGATTTATTACCGAATTAGATACTGCCTAGTAAGTATATTGTTAATAAAATATTAATGATGATCAAAGCCTTAGAGTGTTCATAGTATTGGTAAATTCTCCTATACTCTAGCAAATTGAAAAGCCTAAATGCCTATGTTGTAACCTTAATCTTGAGGGTATGTAATCATGATTTTAATATGGTCAAATGCAGGTTTAGCTACTGCCTTAGATTGATATTATATACTGAATATGATTTAAAATCAATGCAAGCGAAGTTAGCTAATGATCTATGTTATTCTACTTTCCTAGTGTGTTGATATGTTGTATTATGTTATAGTATAATCTTGTAGCGACTTGTACATGGTTTCTTATGTGTTTAAATTACATTTAGATACTGCCATATATGTGAATTATTGATTAATAAAAAGTGTTGATCAATGATGATCAAAGGGTGAGAAATTGGTAAGAATGCTTATTCCCTCTACTCTTCTACTTCTCTATTTCTTTATTAGTAATGTTGATGAAGCCTTGTATGGCATTTTGTGGTATGGTCCACTTATGGTGGCGGTGTTTACTTTATTGTCATTATATGTGTGTTGACCATGGCCATGAAGGCAAATTGATGAATATATGAGCATGTGCTTATGATGATACTATGTGTAGCTTATGCCTACTTTCCTATTCTAGTTGTGATTTAGGTTGCATGACTATTGCGTAAGCATGCGTATATTCATGTTAGGGTATTGTATAGGTGATGCCATTGATGTGTTAAAATGGTTAGTAGCCCCTACCCATGTACCCCTTATATGAAAGTGTAAATAGCTAAAGTTAGGAGCCTTGGTTATAATGTTTATATTGTCTTGCATCCTATGCTATTATGTGTTGTGTTGGTATGTTCTTGGAAGTATAATGTGGTATTATAGGGTGGATTACTCAAGGAGTATTTGATAGCCATTATATGATAATGTTGACCAATTTACTCACACTCTCACTTACATACATGTTACAAGTAGTATAGGTCATCGTGTCTAAATGAAAGGTTGTTCTCATATTCACTAATGCCTACTACTATGCATGTAAAGTATATGTATGTGAAGTATGGTATGTATTTCTTGCTAGGATGACTTGATAGGTGTACTAGTATGGGCAAGGGTATGGGACCTTGTATATACATTGCACATGTGTATCTTGATAGGATAGTTCCTATGTTTGGTTTCTATGTATATGAAAGATGAAGATATGAACATGTTATGAATATGATGTGTATGAAAGGATGAAGTATGAATGTGCATAGTGTCTTAGTGGGTATATATTAAATGATTGCCCATATAGTTATGCATATAGACTCATGCATTGACATATGAACTTGTGTGACTTAATGTGTTATGTGAAAGGTTTGCTCACATATATGTATAAACACACACATATGTATGAAGATCTAGTCAAGAGAGGGTCCTTGAATGGTGTATTTATGTGTACCCTAAACTAGATGATGCTTTACATATGCTATGTTCATGTGAATGGATTCTTTACATGATCTAGGTTGATAAACTTCCATCTATGGCCTATGAGTTAAGCATATGAGGGGATGACTCTCCTAAACCTATGATTTATAAAGTAAAAATATAATAAAGGTTTTCAATGAAGAGAACTTAGCTTAGCACTGAGTGAACTTAAATATAAGTGTGTGTCCCTTCCCATGGTAGGAAGGTAGGTCACAATAAATCTCATGAGGTGGATAACCACAATGCCTCAATGGGCATAAATAGGGTTTCAATGAGTGAATAAATACAAGGCCTAATCTTGGCATAAAGAGGGTTTTCACATGTACCTTTAAGTTCCATAACTATGTTGCCACCATAGGATACTAGCTAGTGGATCCACCTGGAAAGCTATGTCACATTTGTAACTACTTTGGCCCGTAGACCACCTCCTTTCGGTTAGGGGTTCTATGACACCAAATTCCATGTTTAGCATCACATGGTCTATGTCGGTTAAGGCTATAGTTTCCATAAAGTAAAATGGAAAATGGAATTTAATGACTAGAACCCTAAATAAATGACTTAAGGGAGGTTACTTAGGATAGGTGGAAGTAATTAACCCATCTAGACATTGCACAAGTAGCTCCTTAGGAAGTTCTAGGAAGGTTTTCTAATGCATGGCAGTATGTATGTGTTCCTTATGCATGACATTGTAGTATTTAGCTACTTGTTATGAAGATGTGCATGATATGAGTCTTTATGCATGATGTTGATCTTGTTGACTATATGATGAAGGTCTTGACTTAACTATGTCTATGTGATATTATATTTCTATGATGGTATGTGCTTTTACATGATGTTTGGCCTTTGATTGTGTTTCTATGAAGTATGAAAATGATATATATGCTATTGATTAAGGTTTTATGATGATTTACCCAAAATGGCATGAAGTATGATTTCAAAGAAAATATCCCTTTTAAATGCATGTTTTTGCATGGTTGCCATACTTAGTACATTCTTGTGCTAGTCCCATTCTTCTCTACTTTTTACAAAAAGTGTAGGTTATGGATGCTTAAAGGATGTCTTGAATGGTGAAGAGCTTGATAGTTGATTCCCAAGATCAAGGAAAGGAATCCTTAAGTCCAAGGATGTCCTAATGTGTATTTATTGTAAAGTCCTTAAATATTGTATAGTTTTGTATTATGTCTTAAGGATAGAATCCCTAATGGACTCCAATGTTATTGAGTCTAAGATGGCAAAGAGACTTAGAGTATATATATGTATTATGACTTATATTTTATATGTATATGAAGTAAAGTTTCTAGCATATGAGGTGCTATGAAAAGTTTTAAAGTTTCTGCTAAATTTATTATGTCGATGCGATGAATGATAACTATGGGCTTGTATAAGACCTCCGAGAGGTCAAGTACTCCATGTTACTTCTAGGTGGTGCTCCCTGGTCGTGATAAACGTGGTATTAGAGCATGAAATTTTTTAAAAGTGGTTTATGGACCAAGAAGTCTCATATTGCCACGTCTAGTAGATTCTTATATCATTGGTGGTGAGTCGCGACACATCAAATGGTACGAGAGGCTATAGGACGATAGAGTTTCCCTTCTTCGTCATTCTCATGTCGTGCCATAGAACTCTATAATATCTCTCTCTTATGTTTTTTTGTCCGGTGGTCTTTTAGATGTGATTTCTTGGATGAGATTGCTCTGTGCTTGAGGCATAAAATAAGTGTTTAAAATGCTTATCTTTGTTTTATGGTTTGAATGAGTATATGTGAAGGTGACACTTGTCCTTATTTGATGATGTATAAACTAACTAAGGCGACTTGAAGGGTTAACTAGACTTAGGTAGGGGTATGGGACTCTACCTATGTCTTGCACTAGTTTGCCTTGATGGAGACCTTAGGAGGTTAATATTATGTATGTGTATGCTGATAAATGTGAAATGTCCTTATGTGATGATTTCTATGCTTATAAACATGTAAATAGCCTAGTGTGCTAAAGATATGGAATTATGCATGCATGAAGGTTATAGATGAGTGGAGTATGGTGCTTATTGTAGTCCCTGTTGGGTTACTTGATTTAGTAGGGTTATGAGGCTTTAATTGATCATTGCACATGTTAACTCTATGGGAATTATGATTGGTTATCTTACCTTACTATGTATGAAATATCTCTTATTTGATGATGTGATGCCAATTATGGAAATAAATTAAATCTATGTGAAATATCAAGATATGTCGAATAATGTATATCATGATATAGTTAAAGCATGCTAGAAGTTATGGGGGTTAAAGTGAATTCTCTTTTGATGGTTGAGGATGATTTGCCTTAAATGATAAGGTTTAGAATGCCTTAGTGTTGTTTAAATTGAATTAATGAAAATTCCCTCTAAAAGTAGTAATCACTTTAAGTGATGAAAATGAAGGTTGTGTAGTTAAGATCCTCTATAGGTTGGGTTAAGTTGCTCTTAATTGGGTTTACCCTAAGTGGGGGATGGTGTTTGAGTAGTGACGTTGTAGAAATTGTCTACATTGTCCTTCTATTCTTACTTAAATTGGAAAATATGAATTCTTACTAAGCTTGTTCATGAATATAGTCTTGCATAAAGTGTGAATCGCATGACCTTTATATGATTGGTATGAATTTATTGACATCATCTTGGAGACATGGTGAATATTCCAAAGAGCATGAAAGGAAATTTTTTATAAAGTCCATGTTTTCTCATGTTGACTTGCATTTTAATGTGCTAATTGTGAAGTCGACTTCATGAGATAAGACATGTAAACTTGTTTAAGTCACTTGTGAGGTGGAATGTTTATCCTTATAATAAAAAAGTTGAGTCTCTTTAAAATGAATTATTTCGAGTCTCTTTAAAACTATGTGACTTTTATGATTTAAAATGCATAATTATAGGCTCATTCTTGAAAAGTGAAAGCATGTTTAGCTAAGTGTCCATATGTGTGCCTATAATTTTTGTTATTTTTCCAAAATGAGGCTTACTATAAGGGTGAGTATTATGTTAAGAAAAGAAATTTGTGGAATGGCTTCCTATTTTGTTGTGATGTACTTGGTGTGACTTGCCACTTAAACTTCACTAGGAAGAAAAATATAAGCATGTCTTGGTTTGAAAGTTGAGAATTTCTCACTGTAAGAGGAAATTGACCTTGTACTTGCTAAGGTGTGAAACTCATGATACATGTAAGTGTATTGAGGAGAAGGACATTCCTCCATGGACACCACTATGTATGGTATGATTGAGTATGACCTTTATGACACTAGGTCTAACTAATGAAGACCTTTGTGATTTAACTAGCTCAAGTTTATGTGCATTGAAGTATGAGTGCTTAAGTAACTTTGAGTATGGGTTATGATCTGCCTATGAGTAGCTTTTCAAGATTTTCTTGTAATAAATTTAGATGTAATGATCATTTTATGATTAGGAGAAGGATGTTCTCCTATGAAAATGAAAAGGAACTTTGTGTTTGATGCATTAAAGAGTGAGTGAGTAATAGTTTTGCTTGCTTGTGTGCATTGAGTGCTAAAATGATTTGATAATATTTTAGATGTTATGAACTGCTCTTATATGCATTGAAGTCCTTGTTGTGATTAAAGATCCCTAAATTTCATTCAAAGACGAATGTCCCCAAGTGGGGGATATTGTAAGACCCTGAAAATAAGGTGTCTAGAGCCTAACATGTTTTTCTTAAAGTTCTAATGTCCTAAATATTCTTAAAATATAGTATATAGCCAGTAGCTAAAATATTAGAGATATTGTAAGTCCAACGTTAAGGGACGACTAAGACGTTCGACGACTAAGTCACCTAGAAGCCAAATATGTGATTCTACGTGTTTATGGGTGTTTAATGATGTTATAAGGTCCTAAATTATTATATGATATAGAGGAAGTGTGCAAAGTTTGAAGTGATTTAGAAGTCGAACGTCAAAGGACGATCAAGACGTTCAACGACTAGTCGCTTATGTGCCTCATGTGTCTATGCATGCTTAAATCTGTATGAAATGAGCCTAATAAGTCTTAAAATTGCTTTAAATGATGTTTAATGTTATTATATGAAGTTTCGTGAAGTTTGGAGGTCAAACGCCCAAGAACGTCTAAGGCATTCGAAAGATAGCCCCTACGACGTTCATCGTATGTCATGATGGGGCTTGGACTGTTTGGACGTCTTATAGGTGTTTTTTTGGGATAAAATTCATGTGTAAGGTCTATAACATGTTAACGGTTATAATAACATTGGAAACGTTTAGGTACTACTTCTAAAGGGCCCCACAAGAGGCATCAAAAGAAGGACCCAAAGCTGCCTAAGACACTGCCTGGGCAGTGTCCATTGACAGAACCAACGACGATCGTTGGTCCACCAACGGCTCGTCGAGAGGTCAAGTATGCCATGTTACTTCTAGGGGGTGCTCCCCGGTCGTGACATAACCTCTAATTATTCTCTATTTTCCGTTAGTGTGTTCGAATACATAGATATACTTGTTTGTTGTTTGTTTCACTGAAATATGGATGACAATTCAGTGTTTTGTTCTTTTTCTTAGGTTACTTTAAATGTTCATGTTATTCCTTTAATCTGAAAATTGGCAAGTCAAGTTAGTTTCTTTCTTGTGTTTTATCTAATTAGGTTCCACATAGTCGGCTAAAGTTTGATTTGATCTGTTGTGACTCAATCACGTTCATTGGAAATGAAAAGTTTTATACAGTAGTATGTTTTTTTTGTTGTTTAACTTGGTAGTAGCAGATTGATTTCCTCACTTTGCTTGGCATTATTAAACACCAATGGTTACTCCGGTTTGGAAAATGATAAGGTTTGATAAAATGTGTTGTTTCCTCATTCTGTTGGCCTTCTTTACCGCTGCTCGTTTTTGAATCTTGGAGTTGAACGATATTGAACATGTCTGCTTATGTTTATGCTATAATCCGAAGCTCATTTTCTTATGTTCTTCATCTAAATGTTCTCATTGAAGTGTTGCTTTTTGTTCATGTTAATGTTTGGCAGACACATAGCTTGCAGACATTAGATAGGTTATAATTTATGTTTTATTTAAGTCGAGATCTTTCCATAATACATTGCTTATCTGTTTCTATATGGGTTTGCTAAGCTTGTTTATTTTCTCTTTGCTTCCCCTCCAATAATTTTTGTTCACCGAGTCTCATTTTAAAGATATCATGGTGTATAGTTTGGACTTTAATTTCTTTTATGTTTAACCGTATACTCTCTTTAAAATGGCTAGAGTTGATGTGAACATTTCGCTTTCTAAAGCTATCTCGCAACAATTCCATTCTTTACATGAAATGTGTTATATGATTGTATTTGTTCAATCATGATAAAAGATCTCAACTAATTGCTTAAATCCGTAGGTTTATAGAGTTTGCATTCTCTGTGATAACTTTGTTAGAAGTATTTGCTCTTAAATTATAGATGGGTTAACCCTCTGTCATGAACCCACTTGATTTCTTTCTAAAAATCATTAAATTGATTTAGAGACTTACCTAATACTCATTCAACTTGGTTCAAATGTTCCTATTGTTTACAAGTTTGTTGTTGTTTGCTGGAAAGGTTTTGGAATACACATCCCTCTACATTAGCTTATTAACAGTGTTTTGCTGCATTGCGAGTGTAGGTTCTTAGTTTTGTGTAAGCGAGATTGTAACTCTATTTATATCCTAAGCCCTTGTTTCTTTTATCATTATTATATCGTTAGAATCTTAGGACATGTGAAATAGGCTGAAGGTCCAAAACAAATGGGTCCAAATACCAGTTCAGGCGGACAGAAATCGGATTCGTTCCCAGCCCTCTCCTTTCTCTCTTTTACTTTATCGCTTATCTGCTTGCTATTACTTGTTGTTAGTTTTAGGGTTAAAAATTCAAATCCCCACAAGACGCCGTTATGTTTTAAACTAATTAATAGATTTTGAATAGACTTTAAAACAAATCTTGCAAAGTCAAAATTTCACTTGGAAAGTAGGTCGATGTTTCATCTTTAAAGGATTCTAAATTGTTAAACTAATGTAAACCTTTTAGCCAAACAAATTAATTTTTGGATAAACGCAAGTAAGCGGGTGTTTTAGGTGCCGTAAAAACCTTCCTAAAATTCTAATAAGAACCCCCAAACCCCCTTTAAAAAAGCTTTTTTTAATTGATTTCCTATTTGGTCAATTGAAAAAGAGTAGTTTTCTTGATTATTTTTTTCATAAAAAAAAATCAAGTGGCGACTCTTAAAATCATCTTATTAAATAGTTTTTTCTAAATAAATAGAATGACGACTCTGCTGGGTATTTGAGTGATTCTAACCTTAAAATTAACTGGTTTTATCTATATGTTTTAACTGTCTACTTGCTTTGTTTATCGTATTATTAAACTGTCGCATCTCATGGCATCAAATTGCCAAACGGAAAATAGATTACATAAGGAAAAAAGTTGATTACGTGGCTTACCACAACTTTCCTTCAGAAACACACAAGTCAATTTTTGGAAGTAATAAACAAATAGTTGGCTTGCGATCATCCAACGTCGTTTATTAGTCTTTACCGTGTTGTTTGTCCGACTCGAGTAACCGTCATTTCTGAATCAATTCTAGTAAACCTAGAATAGAGTACCATATCCAAATCTAAGAATTATCCTAAGATGACCCAACACCCAAGGTGTGTTGGGCCCATTAGAGAGACCACCGTGAGGCTAAAACGGTCCACAACCAAAATAGATACGTTATTGGAAAAATCATTGTCCCATGGGGTAAGGATTAGATTATAGTTGAAGAAAGAGCTTCAAAATCTACTAGTCCATACAAAGACATTGGTACCCGAAGATTAGAAGAAATCAAGTTCGAAGGACCTTTTGCGGAGGCATAGTTTAGGGTAATACCCCTGCACGAGACTGATTATTCGTATCCCATTTTCCCTAATGTGTATCACATTTATTTTATTCATAAAGTTTGTATAAATTTGGGTTTTTGGGGCAATGAAATGTTTCAAATGACATATATATCCTTCAAATCGGTAGGCCTACCCAGGGTGATGTATCTGTTTAGCATGCGTAATATTTGCTAATGTGTAATAATTGTTTGTGTGATTATGTTGCTATATTTGGAGATATTCTAGCTCACTCTTCTTCAAATCATTTTTAGAACCTCTAAGCACAAATATCAAGTCATTATCAAACGTGCGTCCAAATACAGTTCGGGTTTTTAGTTTCCCAACAAAATTTGAACTTCATTTTCAAATACTTACTCTCCCATCTCACAAAAGGTTATTTTTTGTCTCAAGTCAAAAAGGAAGGGTCGAACTTTGTGAAACATGAATTTTCCCTCGTGAGATGCGTAGGCAGCCTTTCAAGGATCAACCCCCATTTTTGAGATATTCTAGTTTTGGCAAAGAAATTAGAGTTACATCTCAAAAAAAAAGTACGACAATGAAAGATACAATCGACTGTGTCTTAAGTCAAGTTGACGTTTTTATTCATTAATCCCAAAGTTAAGTAGACAAATTCCTGTCTATTCAGCTATTTCTGTATTTCGATGGGCTAGTTTATCTCTGCATAAAGCAACTCTTTTGTGTTAACATATATGTGTGATATCTTGTACTTTTATTACCTTGCGGCACTAACACATTTGCCTTTTGAATTATTTTTCATTTGTCAGGTATATAGAACTAATCTGTGTTGATAAGTTGGCTAATCATCCTTATTTCACAAGATCTAAGTCGCCCAAAGATTCCTTCCTCGATCAAAGTTTGCAAAAAGAAAAGGTAGTAATGGTGAATAACAATTATGAGATTGGCGTGAATGATGTTGTCGTGGCTCAACCCGTCGTTGCTGATCAAAATGAATTGACTATACAGTTGATGCAACAGATTGCCGAAATGAGGGTTGAAATGCAAAGAATGCAAGATTTGTCTAATCCAATTTCATCCTTCAAAACCTCCAAGAGATGGAAGACATCCACTCCACTTTCCTTCCCCAAGCGCGGAACATGTTCAGAACCTACTCTCTAACCCCTCTCAAGATCCTCCAACCATTTACTTAACTACCCCCAATCCCCATCACGCCACCACCTTGTGTCAAGCACCGCCTCCTACTAAAAATACCAACCTTCAAACCTTTCATCTTCCTCAAAGCCAAAATACGAATAATGCTCAAACCTTCCCCATCTTCAAAACTAAAATACCAACCCTCACTTTCCCCCAAAATTATCAAGCCACTCAAAATACCCAAAATCCCTCCATTGCTCCACCCAAACCTCAAAAGACTACTTTTCAAATCCAAATTCTACTTGAACCGTATGTCGACTATTCCGAGCTTGATCACTATAAGGAATATGAGAGTGCGTGGAGGTCAAAAGAAGAGGCAATCAAGTTCAATATGAAAGAAGAAATCAGGAAAGCTATGAAAGAGTATTAATATATTACTGAAGTTGATGGGTTGAGTTACAAGAATTTGTGCATCCATCCAAATCTAGACCTCCTAGAAAGGTTTAAAATTCCAAAATTTGACACTTTCGGAGGAATAGGGAATCCTTTGGCGCACCTGAGAGCCTATTGTGACCAACTCGTGGGATTTGGAAGGAATGAAACTTTATTAATGCGGCTTTTTAGCCGAAGTTTGAATGGAGAAGCTTTGGAATGACTTACCTCGCATGAAATAAAGCAGTGATCTAGCTCGAATGCACTAGCTAAGGATTTTATTGAACAGTTTGCCTACAATATGGGGATCGTTCCTCATCGGTTTTTATTGGAGAGAACTAAGAAGAAATCTACTGAAAGTCATCGTGAATATGAGTATAGGTGGAGGAAAGAAGCCGCTCGGGTTCGACCTTCATGTCTGAGAAGGAGATCGTTGAAGTGTTCATACGCATTCAAGAGCCAGAGTATTATGACAGGATAATATTACTCATTAGAGCAAAATGTGCGGAAATATTCAAGGTAGGTGAGGCTATAGAAGATGGGCTTAAAACTGGAGAGATTTCTTGTATCACAACCCCTACTGAATCTTCAGGATTGTTAAAAAAGAAGAGAGAGGATGTATATTCTATTTCCTGCGCATCTGATGGAAAAGGAAACTTTAGAAAATCCTCAACCTACAAAGGTTATCCTCGAGCTCCACATAATTTATACCCAGCTTGTTATACCTAATCAGGTTATCAAACTTCACCACCAAGTTACAAAATTTCACCTCATATTTACCAAGCTTCATCCCCACATTACCAATATACCCATCCATATTACCAAGATCCATTGATTCATTGTTCAAATATCCAATACAATTATCAAGTACCACCCCTACATTACCAAAACACCCTTCCTAGCTACCAAGCTCCGCAATACCTAAATTTCCAAAAGCCAGCACCAACTCACCAAATCCTCCAAACTACCGTCAAATACCTTCATACTGTCCTCCTCATTCAAATCTTGAGAATAAATCTTCTAGAGTCTTTACTCATTTGGTTGAGAGTAAAACACAACTTTTTTATAGATTGAAATCACTTGGCCTGATATAGACAATTGATCTAAAAAATGTCAATGTCAACTCCAAGCTTTATAGACCCGATCTTCATTGTGCTTACCATTCAGGAGGTGCTGGACATATTACTGAGGATTTTATCAACTTGAAACATAAAATTCAAGATTTTATAGATCAAAAAGTTGTCATTCTCCGACTGCCACTCGTAATGTCAATAGCAACCTATGCCGAATCATATAGGGATAACTACTAATATGGTTGAAGCGGAAGAAGATTTGAATGTGGAAAAAGTTATAATCTCAGCCAACCTTGAAAAGCTTGAGAAGATTGTAGCCTCTCCATATGAGAGAAATCTGAATTTGTGATCATGGCACCTCAATAAGCTTTTGCTTTAGTACCAAAGGAGGCTCAGAACAAGTAGAAGATCGTTTAAGATTTTTCAAAATCATTGCCTCATCATATCAGTCTTTTTCAATGCAAAGTGGTCTAGGGGAAAGAATAGAAAATTTATTCAAAGAAGATGATATTGTGCTTGAAAAGACGATAGAGACGCTAACTATATTAGACAGCGAGCCAAATGAGCTGGATATCCACTCCGCTCTTGTTTCCACGCTCGTCTTGGTAGACAAAGACAATTTATATGTTATTTTCAAAAATTTTGGTGTTCCGAATGAGGATCGAGACTCATCCCTTACTCTATACTCGTCACACTGTGTTTTGTCTCCCTCATAATATTTTGAAATAAAAAACAAAGTATTGTCAAAGTTCTTATTTTCTTATTTCAAACGAAAAACTCCTTTATTGCGAATTTTTCTTTACGTGTTATATATTTTCTATCTAATAATATTTATTTATAATTTTAGTGAAAATATTTTCAAAACTGTCAATGTCGTGTCATGTCACAATCTGAATGAACAAAATGGGATAGATGCGGACAAACTTGAGGACTACAATGAAGAGATCATGATACCTTAACACTTGGTTGAAGAGTTTAGAAAGTTTGAAATTCCCGATAAGTCAAACTCGGAAGAGATCATAACAATGAATCATGAAAATGATGAACACATCAAAGAAATAAAAATTGGTGCATATCTTACAAGAACACAGGAATAAGAACTCATCAGTTTGATTAGCGAACACATCGATATATTCTTTGATGACATAATATATTCGAGCATAAACATTAGATCTCACAAGTCATCAATATATTTAAATGTCGTCAAGAGATATTATGTGTGAGGTTTCCATTCGTATTTCTGTTATTTCCTCGTAATCGTGTTATTTACTTGTAATCGCTTTGTTTAGAATTTTATCCCTCTTGTAATGAACTACGTCTGACCTGAATACTCAAGAATAGGATACGTAGGTGGCCTATGTAGGCCTTGATCACCCCTTTTAAAACCTTTTAATTTTTCAACAACGTTTGACCTGATTCTGCATCAATGGGGTACGTAGGCACCACAAGGGTTCGATCATATCTCCCATAAGATTTCTATTTCTCTTAACAATAGAAATTGGGATAGAACTTTTGAGAGGTATGTGAAAATTCTTGAGAAGAGGATTTTTCCACGACAAGTCAAGACTTAAGTTACTTTGAGATTTGCAATTGGGACAGAATTTTTGAGAGGATCTCAAAAAATTCGTGATTTTCTCATCAATGGTTAAAGATAAGCCAATACAGTTAACTAGGACAGAAATTTTAAGGATGGACTCAAAATTTTGACAAGATTTATCACAGTTTAGAGCAACTTTGAATATTCCCAACAAGTAATTAGATAGACCTCAAGATATCAACCTCAAAGACGTTTATTAAGCTTGATGTGACATAACACGTGACAATGATCTTTTTCAAATACTACTTTTTAAAAAATCTATTTTCTGTAAAAACTTTTTCCATACTTCAATTATTTGTACATAAAATATTTTGTCTTATCTATCAAGGCGGGAGATTGGGGAAATCAACAAGAGATAGCAAGACAAGGAGCATACAACCGAAGAGGATCATCATCATCCCATCGATGGATCATTATCATTATCCTACCAATAGATCAATATCATATCATCGCTGGATATTCATTATCATTATTCTATCAATGGATCATAATCATCCTATCGATGTATCGTTATCATTATCGTACCAACGGATCAATATCATCCCACCGACGGATATTTATTAACATTATCCAGTCAATGGATAATCAACATTATCCTATCAATGGATCTTTATTATCATCATCTTATAAATGGATTTTCATCACCACCACCCTATAGATGGATCAACATCATCCTATCAATGGATCAACATCATCTTTTCAATGAAGCTTTATCATTATCTTATAAATGGATCAAATTATCTTATTGGTGGATAATTAACATTATCCTACCAATGGATCAACATCATCATATTAATGGAGTAGCATCATCCTATCGATGTAGTAGCATCATTATCTTTCATAATCATTATACTACCTATGGAGCATCAACATCACCGTCCCATCAATGCAGCATCGTCATTATCCTATCGATGGAGCAACATCATCATCCTGTCATTATCATCATCATATCAATGAAGAATCATTATCTGATCAATGAAGTGTGAACATCATCATCCTATCGAAACATTATCCTATCAATGGATCGCCATTATCCTATCAATGGACTACCATCATCTTACCAATGAAGAATCATTATCATTATTTTCATTTGAAATAACGATATCAAGGTAACCATCAACATATTACATTAGTATATATTTTTATTATTTCGATATCAAAGAAAGAGTACATTGAAGAATTATATTGAAAATATGAGATACAAGAATTATTTTCTCAACATCAAATTGAAAGAAAACTCACATCAATTATTTGAAAGGAGCAGCAAAGTGTCCACACGGTAAAAGATACTATCTCCCAGTTTGAATAACATTTTTTATGCTAATGAGTTTTATCTCAGTCTTTTCCAGGAGCATCCCAAGAGAATGAATTCTCAAACAAACTACAGGTGCGGATGACATAAAAGAGGATGCAACACAACATGAAACCTTTTCTTACCAGCGAACTATCATATAGTCCAAAGAGAAATGCCAAACTCTTAGGACACGAGCCAAGAAGCGACTTCTGCCATAATCAAACCACACCCCTATCAGAAGGCATGTTTTTTTACGTTTCTTGGTTTTAGTTTCGCATTCGAAAGTTTTGGTTTTCACCAGAGCATATTTCCAACCGAGTGACAATGCACCAAGAGCTTAGGAAATTTTGTCCGTGCAGGTTCTTAATCATGGGTATGAAGCATGCCACATTCATAGTTAAGAGCTTACAAGCCTTTTTTTTTCATACTCGATTTATTTGTTAAACTTCTATAACCAAAGATTATCTAGCATAATAGATTTCCTTTCCAAACAATCGAGTCAAACTACAAACAACCTGATTTCTAAGGTTAAAGGATATGTAGGCGGGCTAAATGATTGAAAACTCGGTTGTATTTCAACATTCTCTCTTAAATCCTATTCTTGAGCATTCCAGTCTTCTCATGATTCGATATCGGGATTACTTTTGAATTCTTTCAAAATTGTGCGTCAAATCAAGCGTATCGAACTACAACTGACCTGAATTCTCATATAGTCTGAGATATGTAGGAAACCCATTTTCGGGGTTCGGAAATAATTTCTAAAGTCCGTACCAATTCTCCTTTCAAAGATGAAGATTTGGTCAATCAAAATTGGCTTGATCAATTAATTTTTATCAAATTTCTTGTGTCAATTGATACGCTCAAACTTACATCTCAAATGAGAAGTAAAGCGGTCGTGTCAAGTAAATAACCCAACTAGTGAGGTTGGGATCGTTCCCACGAGGAAAATAGTCTAGACTTAACTTTAACTTGTAATTACTATTGTTCGGTTGATGACTTCCTTAGAAAGTAAAAACATAAAAGGGGGGGTTTGTATTTCCTAATGAGTAAAAATAACTAACGAACTTGACAGAGACATTTCACAGCTTTTAATTTTGGGTTTAAATCAATTAATCAAAGTAACTAGGGTTTACGTGTTCCCCACAGGTTCATAACTTGATAATTCTAACTATAACAATTCTTTCCTAGTATCTTGCATGCAAAGTGATAAGTTATGTATTTCTAAATCCTTGGTACGGCATCTAGAAAATCTCACTCCGCACCTTGTTCCGGCTACGTGTGTTGCTTTCCTAACCCTTATCTTTACCTCATATTAAGCATCGTATTCGATATTTGACTAAGTTATTATCTCGTACCAATCAATACTAGCCTATTAGATAGTATACACTAAATCTATGTTAATAATTCTTTTCCTATTATCTACCTCCTTGGTCTGGCAAGTAGCATTAAGGCGAGTTCTAACGTTGATCATCCGTTAAAAAAGACTTCTAAGCGAAAGAATTATTAATACATGCAAGACACTATTCTAGAATTGTTATTTTAGTTAGGGTTTATATTATTATTTGTCTATGGTTCCCACAACCCTAGTTATGGAGTTTAGTTACTCATAGCTATAAACACAATATTCAAATATGTTAAATCAGATTCATGTACTTACTTCAATGAGAAAGAATAAAGTCCAAAAATTTGCTTGATTAATCACCAAAAATCACTTGTAAGAATCTCTAAAAATCAAACACTATTACACAAAGTCTAATAATATGATGTCTAATCTCACAAGTCTAACCTCAAAAACGAGGTTTTTCAAACTATTTATAAAAAATAAAAACCTAATTAAACAAGGATTCTAATTACTGGAAATCTGCCAAAACGCGGCTGGGTCGACGGACCACGTGATGGACCGACGTGGACTCCGTCGTCCCATACTTGGTGCAATTCTTCTGCTGCTTTCTTCATTCCCCTCGACGACAAGTGTGACGGACCGTCATAGGCACAACGGTCCGTCGAGGGTCTCGTTTCAAAATACTTCAACTCTTGGAATCTGGGTACTGGGATCACTTCTCTGATCTTTACGACGAACCTGCAGGACGGACCGTCATAGCCATGACGGACTGTCACAAGCTTCGTAATCCCACACTTGGTCAGACTTCCCCATCTTCCTTCAGCAGCTTCTCTATGCTGCCACCTACGGACCATCACAAGCACGACGGACCGTCATAAGCTCCGTAGGTGGTCTCTTCTGCATTTTTCGCTCAAAATCTCCGCATTCAGCTTTGGACAGATTTCCTGCAAAACAAAGAGAAACTTATATCAAAATTAGCACAAAAAAGGCTTTCGGACACACTAAACTTAAGGAAAAAGTATTAATTATACCGTGAAACCACGGTATATCAACACCCTCAACTTAAATTCGTTGTTTGTCCTCAAGCGACGCACTATGACTCACTACACAATCTTTGTACAATAGTATTCATGTTTTGTCCTTTGAAATCATTTGGCTATCAATCCCGATTAATCTCATCAAATCTATGCATGCTATCACTATTAGGCTTGAATTTTGTGGGATTCGAACATGACACAGACTCACCATGCACTAACACCTATCCTCTTCAATTTTCTCACCGAGGTGCTAACAATTCCGGTATTGCAACTACTGTCCTCACTTTAGAACAAAATCCTCATTTTTCACACAATGATTTCAGTTTGAGTATAAGTATTACATTTCAACACTCGCTCTCAGAACAAAGTCACACTCATTCATACCTATTGCCATAAGCTTGCCCTTATTTTCACTGCCTTAAGTTCGCTATACAACCCTTAGGATCACGATAGGACTTTTTTAGCTTGTAACGTAGGCTCAGAGTCAGGTAGGGTATATTTAGGTATACTTTAGTGACTTTTTGCCCTCCTTGACATATCGGCTAAACCTTCCACTTTCTATCACTTTATCTCGCCCAGTTTCTCCTATTCTTTCACCTTGCTGTTTCCCTTCTTTCTTCATTTGTGTAAGTAACTCTTTCTTTTCTTGTTTGTAATTCTTTGATATTTTTTTTTCCAACAAGTTCTTGAGTCACTTTACTTTTGTTCTTTCTCTCTCTTTGTTCTTTCAACCCCACTTTCCAGAGCATTCCTCAAAACAGCCACCCTCAACTCATGGCTTTGCCATGAGTCAAGGTACACAATACCCAAAGTCGGGTCAGGGCCATAACGAAGGTTGTTTATGCATTAGCCACCCTCAACTTATGCTTTTGGCATAAGCTGAGGTGCACATGTCCAAGGAGGGACCAGGGCCAACATATTGTTCCCAGAAAAGATCAGTTAAGGTGAAAAAGAAAGGTCTAATTTTAAGCTCAAATTATTTGGATCAAAGAAGAATAACTTTCATTTGGTTCTTTTATTTAGGCTAGAAATGGGCTATATTGAATAAGGGCCTATGATCCTTTCCTAATTGTCTGTTACAGCTTACTTTTAGCAGGACTAACCAGGCAAGTTCTAGCTCAGTACCAGTAGTGGACTATTCAACTTTCCTCACACTCACTTGACATCTCATCACTATACTTGATTATCAGACACCTAGTTTGACTTGAAGATTTAGGGTAATGCAATGGTGTAACTCTATTTCATGTTTAGAGCCACACAATTATCAGTTACTACGCCTAGTCATGCAACATTTTCCAATTTTATCGGGATATCATTTTAGCCATCATGCTTCAGAGTTAAACTATGTACAAAAGATATAACGTGCCGGTTCAACAGAAAAAGTAATCAGTCTTTTGGGGAAAAAGAACACAGGCAAGAAAACCCCAAAAGAGGATAGTGAGTTGGGCTACTCAGACTTCACCCTAACACTCACTTTCCATTTACCCCACCCCCAACAAAAAAAAAATGCAATTGTCCCCAATGCATAAAAAAATCTAAAGATTAGAGGGGTAGGTGAAGCAAACCTATGGCGCATAGCGCCGTCGATCAGCAAGCTGGTGGGTCCGGTTTCCTAGAACCCACATCCTCTGCAATCTCGACACCCTCAGTGGTGTCCTCAGCAATCTGGACACCCTCAGTGATGTCATCAGCAACAACCGCACCATCAGTAGTGCCTCCTGCTGTCTCTATAGTGCGGGAGCTAGACGCCCCAGCCGCTATCTGCGCTGCTCTGATTTGGTGTGCCTCCGCCTCAGCAAGTGAGGCTCTCCTCGCGGCCTCCATCTCTCGGCGCTCCTTCTTCCTTGCTCGCCCCTCATCCTCTGATCGACCCCTACGCCTCTTGGCACTATCTCGAGGGGAAGGTGGGGGAAGTTCTGAAGTAGCAAACAGGGCCGCCAATACAGTGTCCTCAATAGGCTCGACAGGCTCCGGCACTCTCGCCTCTAGGATCGTGTCGATGTCAGCACGGAGACTGTCGACTGCAGCCTGAAGAGTCGCCACATCTACCGGAGGGGCTGGACGGGCTAACACTCTCAACTCAAATGCATCGAGGCGCTGGTGAACCTCATCAATCTTCCGCTGCATCTTCCTCTCCATACGCGCTTCAGACTCAGTAATAGACTTCTGCATCCACGGCTGCATATGATGCAGAAGGGTGGCCATTTGTGCCTCCAGTTTTTGGACCCTAGCAAGCGGGGACGGTAACGGTGGAGGGGCTGTGCGAGAGGAGCTCGGGGCTGGGCTACTACCCGGGATAGACTCGACCGGGGTAGTGTCAGTGGACGCCTGTGTAGCGGTGCGGGCCTGGGCCACCGTATCCGCAAGATCATCAGCAAGTGGTGGCAGCTCTTGACGGGGCCCTCGACGTGGGGCCAACTCATTGGCCTCGTCTCTGATGAGGCCGACATCAACGGTGCCCTGCGGGGTCTTCAACTGATCTATGTGCCATATGGGCACACCTGCGGTCCTGCAAACAGCAAAAATCATACACGGGAAGGGGTAGGTAGTAGCGACCTTGAATGCCCTATCGTGCATGACTGCCTGGAGAAGCCATGCGAAGTCGACCTCGAATCCGGCTATCATCGCCGCTATCAACACTGCTCGATCCCAAGTGACGATGTTATCAGCAGCTGTGGGGGAAAGGCAGTAACGGACGAGCAGCCACAAGAACTTCGCGACGAACGTGAGGTTGGCCTTCTTGATGGCCCCCTTCGGCTCAGTGACCCAGTCTGCACCCTCTCCGTCGACTGATAGGTGCAGGGCCATCCACCTCTTGGTGGTCTCTCTCAGTGCCTGCTCGCGCAAGAACTGGCCATCCTTCACTATCTGCCAGCGGTAGTCAAACTCGGCAGTGTGGGGAGTCCGCGTAGCATCTGCACTCTCGCCGTATAGGAACCGGCGGATAGCTGGCAGGGAAATGTCAACCTGCACGCCCCGGACTCGAACCTGCTCCAGTGGGGCCTTTTTAGCGGGAGCAGCCCGCCTATCGATCTGTGATCGGAGAGTCGCTAGTAGGATGCGTAGAACTCTCAGACCACTTCCTCACTGTATCGTCCCAACGGACGGGCTGTCCACTCTAAGCGATGCCTGGTGAATAGGTTGTGGATCTCTGGCATCGATGGGAGACTCCTAGTAAGTACCCGCCGCTCCAAGGTGAGTGTCCGAGTCATTACTCCTTTATCAGTCAGGAATTTGGCGTCGGAGTAAACTTGAAACTGGCCTTCGACACACCACCGGTTTGGCTGGTCAGCGGCTGGGGTGGGGACCTAGGCTGGTGCGCCGGATGTAGAGTATGAACTGTCAGCCTCATCAGACGAGGCCGACGCTGCAGCAGTGGCGGGTGCGGGAACCTCAGCAGAGCCTGAAACTTCCTCGGACCAGGATACTCCTAAGGAGCCAGACGCTCCTTCCTCATTTGTGGCTGACCCAGAGGGTGTGCCGGTCAGTGTGTGCTCCTCATCAGACTGGGAGGCAGTGACTACGCCGGACGCCACCGTCTTGGGTGTGGCTCTGGGGGCACGTGTAGCACGGGAAGGTGCGGAAGTGCCTGGGGGCACATATTCAGGGTCCCGCTCATCATCAGACCCGATGATCAAGCGTGCAGACGGGGCAACAGACTTGGATCGCCCGCGTGCGTAGGCTCGGTCTTGCTTGGGTGCCATAGTAGATAGTACCTGCAAAGGATCACTATTAGTACGAGTAATGTCAAACAAAACAAGCAAGCCCATACAACATAAAACATTTAAAATAGTGTGTTAGTGATAGTGAAACTGTATCTCACGACGGGATAGATGACGGCTCGTCGTGGATATGACGGACCGTCATGAGGTCCGTCGTGTTGTACTTAGTCTATGTATATATGAAGAACCCTGAAGGAGGGGTCTCTGACCATCATGACGGTCAAGCAGGACGGACCGTCGTCGGTACGACGGTCCGTCGTAAGAGTCCGTCGTAGGACACTTAGAAAATGTTGGGAGACCCTTATCAGATGGGTCTCTGACCATCATGACGGTCAAGCAGGACGGACCGTCGTTGGTGCGACGGTCCGTTGTAAGAGTCCGTCGTAGGACACTTAGAAAATGTTGGGAGACCCTTATCAGAGGTGTCTCTTACCATCATGACGGTCAAGCAGGACGGACCGTCGTTGGTACGACGGTCCGTCGTAAGAGTCCGTCGTAGGTTACTTAGAAAATGTTGGGAGACCCTTTTCAGAGGGGTCTCTGACCATCATGACGGTCGTGAAGGACGGGCCGTCGAGGAGACGACGGTCCGTCGTAAGTGTCCGTCGTAGGACACTTGGAAAATTTTGAGAGACCCTTAGAAACAGGGTCTCTAACAACCAGAATGGTTGTGTAGGACGGACTGTCGTGAAGACAACGGTCCGTCACAGGCGTCGTTGGGCAGGGGTGCTAGGGCTTGTGCAATGGACACTACGACGATCCGTCGTGTGTGCGATGGGCCGTCATCGGGGTCTCGTTCTGAGTAGCAGTGGTAGAGCTGGGGGTACCCTATGCACCCCCGATGAACCCACATGGTCTTGTAGTGTTGTGGACCTATATGCGTCTATCCCAACGACCTAAGAAACTACCAAAGCAAAATCACCTATGCCTAGGGTTATCAACATGGCACATACGAACATTTTGAGCCTAGGTTTAGACATAATCATATAGAGGAAACAGTATACGACTAAGAACTAAGCTAATACTAACTACAAAACCAAAATGCAAGATAAATAAGTATAAATGTAGAGACACATACCTTAGAAATGGAGAAGAAAACAAACGGGGAATGATTCAGTTGGCAAGGTAGACACCGACAGCAGCAGCACCGACAAGTAGATGATAATGATAAGGCTTAGGAGGATTTTGGGAGCAATGATCAGTGATGGGAAGTGTGGAAGTTGAAAAGAGAGGGGAGATGAGGGGAATAAGGAAGTAATGGGGTGGAATATGGAGGGGGAGTATAAACGGTCAGATTTTGAAAAAGGGTCCAGCCGGGTCGGATCGGGTAGAATTCATTAATCACGCGACGGTTCCCCGACGACGGTCCGTCGCATTTGTGACGAGCCGTCGTAGGTTCCGTCGTGTGTGCCCTAATATTCAAAATGACAGAAATACGTACCTGGTGTGACGGATGCATACGACGGTCCGTTGCATGCGCAACGGTCTGTCGTTGTATCCGTCAGTGGCTACTGCGGAGTAGTTTTTTTTTGCAGAATTTCCTGGTGATGTGCCTGCAAATTTAAAACCCATTAATAGAAAAAATGCTACCATTATTAAAAAGACGATAAGTATTGGGTTGCCTCCCAACAAGCGCCTGATTTAATGTCGCGGCATGACTGGGGCCACTTGATTACTCAGACTTCGTCAAAATGGTATGCCTCGATCACTTCATTCGCCGATTCAGCATGCCCGAGATAGATTTTTATGCGCTGTCCATTCACCTTGAACCGCACACCCTCCTTAGTTTCCAACTAAACTGCTCCGTGAGGGAATAGTTGGGTAACCGTGTAAGGACCAGTCCATTTGGACTTGAGTTTGCCTGGAAACAAGCGCAATCTGGAATTGAATAGGAGCACTAAATCCCCGACCATAAACTCTCATTTTTCAATTTTGTTGTCATGATACTTCTTCATCTTTTCTTTGTATAGGGCTGAGCTTTCATAGGCTTTCAAGCGAAATTCATCAAGTTCATTCAACCCATTTAACCGTTGCTCTGCAGCTTCGCTCCAATCCATTTTAACTTCTTCATACCCACATGGCTTTATGCTCTAACTCAACCGGAAGATGACAAGCTTTCCCATATACAAGTTGGTATGGAGACATACCTATGGGAGTCTTATATGCTGTCCGGTAGGCCCAAAGAGCATCATCAAGCCTCCTTGACCAATCCGTTCTACTAGCATTCACTGTTTTGGACAATATCTGTTTGATCTCCCGATTCGATACCTCAACTTGTCCACTAGTTTGAGGGTGGTAAGGAGTGGCCACATTATGGCGAACACCGTATTTCTCCAATAACCCCTTGAACAATCTGGTTCAGAAGTGGGAGCCCCCATCACTAATAATGGCCCTTGGAGTGCCAAAAAGGGAGAATATATTCTTTTTCAAGAATGCAGTGACACTCTTCCCTTCATTGTTTGCGAGGGCTATGGCTTCGACCCATTTAGATACATAATCAACTGCTACAAGAATGTACTTCATCCCATGAGAACTCACGAAAGGGCCCATAAAATCAATACCCCACACATCAAATAACTCAATCACAAGAATGGGGTTTAGAGGGAGCTCTTGCTTTCTTGAAATACCACCATCTCGTTGACATTTGTCACATGATTTAGCAAACCCATGAGCATCTTGATGAAGAGTTGGCCAATAGTAACCACATTGCAATATCTTGTGAGCGGTTCGGATACCACTGTGATGTCCGCCAACAGGTGAAGAATGGCATGCCTCCAATACACTCAACATTTCACATTCTGGCACACAACGCCGAATAAGCCCGTCGGCGCAACTCCTATACAAGTATGGTTCATCCCAAAAGAACTTCTTCACATCGTACATGAACTTTTTCCTTTGATGAAAGGACAAGTCTGATGGAACAATATCACTAGCCAGATAGTTCGCAAAATCTGGGAACCATGGAATCAAGTCTTGTGAAGCAGCCAATACATGTTCATCAGGGAAAGTATCATCAATGTCATTCTTATCCCCTAACTCTCTCATAGCTTCATCCTCTAGACGAGACAAATGATCAGCAACTTGATTTTCAGTCCCTTTTCTATCTAGCACTTCAAAGTCAAATTCTTGCAGCAGTAATACCCAACGAATCAACCTTGGTTTCGCATCCTTTTTCGCCATCAAATATCTCAATCCTGAATGGTCAGTATGCACTATAACTCTAGTACCTAGCAAATAGGAGCGAAATTTCTCAAAAGAAAAGACTACTGCGAGGAGTTCTTGCTCAGTCACTGTGTAGTTCTTCTGGGCTTCATTTAGGGCTTTACTAGCATAGTAAATTGGGTGAAGGATTTTGTTTCTTCTCTGTCACAATACTACACAAGGAGCCACCCCACTAGCATCACACATTACCACAAATGGACTGTTCCAATCCGGAGAAATAATGATAGGCGCAGACACTAACTTTTCTTTTAGCTCACCGAATGCTTTAAGACAGGATTCATCAAAACAAAATTTACATTCTTTCTCCAGCAATTTACACAATGGGTGTGCAATCTTTGAAAAGTCTGATGAATCTCCGGTAAAAACCTGCATGCCCAAGAAAGCTTCTCACACCTTTCACAGAGATCGGCGGGGGAAGTCTCTCGATTACCTCGACTTTAGCTCGATCAACCTCTATGCCCTTTTTTGAAATGCGATGACCCAACACATACCCTCTTTCACCATGAAATGACACTTTTCCCAGTTTAGTACTAAATTGCAGTCTTCACATCTCTTAAGGACCTCAGATAAATTGGACAAACATCGCTCGAATGAATCACCAACCACAGAAAAATCATCCATAAAAACTTCTATAGTATCCTCCACCATGTCAGAAAATATTGACATCATACATCTCTGAAAGGTTGCGGGTGCATTGCACAACCCAAACGGCATTCTTCTGAACGCAAAGGTCCCATATGGACAAGTGAAAGTGGTTTTCTCTTGATCTTCTGGTGCAATAGAAATCTGATTATACCCCGAATACCCATCAAGAAAACAATACCACCCTTTTCCGGCAAGTCTATCCAACATCTGATCCATGAAGGGCATAGGAAAATGGTCTTTTTCAGTCCATGAGTTCAGTTTACGGTAATCCATACACACCCTCCATCCAGTAACGGTCTCATTGGAACAAGTTCATTCTTTTCGTTGGGGACCACAGTCATTCCCCCTTTCTTAGGTACACACTGAACCGGGCATACCCAACTACTATCAGCGATTGGATATATTACTCGGCATCCAACCACTTGATGATTTCCTTCTTCACAACCTCTTGCATAGGAGGGTTCAGCGTCTCTGGTGCTCAACACTCGGCTTATGATCAGGCATGAGTTGGATTTTATGAGAGCAAATACCGGGAGGGATCCCAATAATGTCCGCAATAGTCCACCCAATAGCTCTTTTGAACCTTTTTAGTACCGTCACCAAACTCTGAACCTGTTGTGCATCCAAGTCTGATGCAATGATTACCGGCAAAGTGTCACCCTTTCCTAAGAATTCATACCTGAGATGAGGTGGGAGAGCTTTTAGTTCTAATTTTGGAGCTTCCTCTATAGATGGTTTCGCGGGTGGGGACTCGCGATTCTTCATATCAAGCTCAAATTTCTTTGGTTTAAACCGAACATCACCTCGGTCAAGAGCAGCGACTAATGACTCATACTCTTCAATGCAATCGCTATCAAAGTTCATTATCACTGCCGCTAATGCTTCGACACCTAGACGTTCTTCTATTTGTGTCTCAAATGTCTCACCCATGTTGTAGGATATCGCAGATGCCGATTGGAGCTCACCACTCTGCCTCATGGACCTACAAATATTAAAGGTACTTCCTCATTGTTCAACCGAAATTTCATCTGCCCTTTTCCATGTCTACTAAGGCTCTTCCCGTAGCAAGGAATGGCCTCCCAAGAATAATGGGCACTTCAAAATCGACTTCGCAATCAAGAATAACAAAATCTGCTGGAAATATGAACGACTCCACTTTTACTAACACATCGTGGAGTATCCCTATAGGCCGTTTTACTGTTCGATCGGCCATCAGTAGCCGCATCGCAGTGGGTTTTGGGTCACCCAAACCCAACTTCTTGTAAATCGAGAGGGGCATGAGATTTATGCTTGCCCCCAGATCACATAATGCTTTCGCAAAATGTAATAGCCTGATTGTACAAGGAATAGTGAACGCACCCGGATCTTCTTTCTTTTGGACCAGAGATCTTGTAGCAATAGCACTACAATGCTGCATTCTATCATCATCCTCAAAAGTAACCGGTCTTTTCTTTGTGACCAGATCTTTCATAAACTTGGCGTAACCGGGCATTTGTTCTAAAGCTTCTACCAAAGGGACATTGATAGAAAGTTGCTTCAACATTGTTATAAAACGCCGATATTTGCCATCCTCGGTCTTTTTCACTAATCTTTGAGGAAATAGGGGTGGTGGCCTAGGCATAGGAATTACCTTTTTGGGCACTTCAGCATCTTTCTCAGTCTCATCCTCTAATTCAGCATCAACATCTACCACTTTATCAGTATCTTTTGTCACCTTATTCTCATTAGATGGCATAGGTGGGTCAATGGTTTGCTTGCCACCGCGAGTAGTAATTGCCATACAATGTCCATCATTTTTCGGATTTTGGACAGTGTTGATAGGAAGGGTGCCCGGTTGCCGTGTGTTCACAGTTGCAGATAATTGGGCCAATTGTAACTCAAGTTGCTTAATTGATATTGCATGTGTATCAACTTTTTGCCCAATACCCGCTAAATCATTCCTCAACTCTTTACTGTGCTCATCACTAGCATCGAACCTCCTCATCATCTTATGCAACATATCCTCAACTCGCGACATACTACCTCCACCATCCCTGGGAGTAACTTCACGATTTTGAGGAGGAACATAGGGTCCATTCCTGTCGTTTCTGTTACCATAGCTACCCCTGTTGAAGTTGTTGTCGCGATTGTAGTTTCCATCTCGGACATAATGACCCTCACGATTGTAGTTACCATAGTTCCGACCTTGGTTCCCTTGACCGTGGCGCCAATTTTCCTGATTAGAGCCTTGGGCACTTGGTCGGAAACCCCCATCTGTTCATTTACTGCATAGGAATCCTCCTCATAATAACACTCATCGTTTGGAGGTGGTGGTTTAGCCAAGTAGTTGACTGCATTAATCTTTTCTGCACCCCCAGTGACATGTTTTAGTACCAACCCAGCTCAGTTCTCATCTGAGCCATTTCTTCACGAATATCATCTGTGGCTGGGTTGTGAGTGGACTGCACTGCGAAGGTGTTTCTCCCTGTATCGGACTTCCTAGTACTCCAAGCTTTGTTGTTACGGGAGATTTTCTCTAATTTCTCAGCAATCTCAGCATAAGGGCACTCTCCATAAGATCCACCTGCTATAGTGTCCAACACCGCTTTATTGTTATCATCCTGTCCCCGATAGAAGTATTCCTTCAGTGACTCATCATCAATATGGTGATTCGGAACACTTCTCAAAAATGAGGTGAATCTATCCCAAGAATTACTAACTGACTCTCCTGGTAGTGCCACAAAGTTGTTCACCCTGTCTTTGTGGTTTAATTTCTTGGAGACCGGATAGTAGCGTGCTAAGAAGACATCCCGTAGTTGGTTCCAAGTGAAGATGGAGTTGTATGGGAGCTCAGTGAACCAAATAGCAGCCTCTCTCGTCAGTGAGAGAGGAAACACTCTGAGCCCTATCACATCTAGATCCAAATCAGGCCTCCCCACACAACTTTTACACACTGCCCTTACCTTAGCTATATGGGCATGTGGATCCTCAGAAGGTAGCCCTGAAAACAAACCTCTGGAAGTGAGCATTTGCATCAGGATACTAGTCACCACAAAAGTGTGGCCTGTGGGTAGAGGGGGCAAGACAAGTGGCCCATCCGAATCTGCGATGTTATCATACCCTCTGTAGTATGCTTGGGGCTGTGGAACAGGATTTTGTCCCCTCTGTTGATGTTCACCCGGAGCGTCGGGTAACATCTGACCATGAACATCCACTGGATCTGGGATGTTCTGGTTTGGATCCTCATCATTTATTCCCAAGTTTCACTTCATGTTGCGCAGTGTACGCTCTAACTCACGATCGTAGGGAAACAATGGTTCTTTTCCTCTCCGTGTATTTGGCATACAAGGAGGATAGTTCTGAAAGGAAATCAAAAACAATAAAACAAAGTAAAATCAAGAAAATATCAACTAAACTATAGTAATAAGTTCAAGTTAATCTAAAAGCTAAATTCCCCGGCAGCGGCGCCAAAATTTGATACGCTCAAACTTACTTCTCAAATGAGAAGTAAAGCGGTCGTGTCAAGTAAATAACCCAACTAGTGAGGTTGGGATCGTTCCCACGAGGAAAATAGTCTAGACTTAACTTTAACTTGTTATTACTATTGTTCGGTTGATGACTTCCTTAGAAAGTAAAAACATAAAAAGTGGGGTTTGTATTTCCTAATGAGTAAAAATAACTAACGAACTTGACAGAGACATTTCACAGCTTTTAATTTTGGGTTTAAATCAATTAATCAAAGTAACTAGGGTTTACGTGTTCCCCACAGGTTCATAACTTGATAATTCTAACTATAACAATTCTTTCCTAGTATCTTGCATGCAAAGTGATAAGTTATGTATTTCTAAATCCTTGGTCCGGCATCTAGAAAATCTCACTCCGCACCTTGGTCCGGCTATGTGTGTTGCTTTCCTAACCCTTATCTTTACCTCATATTAAGCATCGTATTCGATATTTGACTAAGTTATTACCTCGTACCAATCAATACTAGCCTATTAGATAGTATACACTAAATCTATGTTAATAATTCTTTTCCTATTATCTACCTCCTTGGTCCGGCATGTAGCATTAAGGCGAGTTCTAACGTTGATCATCCGTTAAAAAGACTTCTAAGCGAAAGAATTATTAATACATGCAAGACACTATTCTAGAATTGTTATTTTAGTTAGGGTTTATCTCATTATTTGCCTATGGTTCCCACAACCCTAGTTATGGAGTTTAGTTACTCATAGCCATAAACACAATATTCAAATATGTTAAATCAGAATTCATGTACTTACTTCAATGAGAAAGAATAAAGTCCGAAAATTTGCTTGATTAATCACCAAAAATCACTTGTAAGAATCTCCAAAAATCAAACACTATTACACAAAGTCTAATAATATGATGTCTAATCTCACAGAGTCTAACCTCAAAAACGAGGTTTTTCGAACTATTTATAAAAAATAAAAACCTAATTAAACAAGGATTCTAATTACTGGAAATCTGCCAAAACGCGGCTGGGTCGACGGACCACGCGACGGACCGTCGTGGTCATGACGGACCGTCGTGGACTCCGTCGTCCCATACTTGGTGCAATTCTTCTGCTGCTTTCTTCATTCCCCTCGACGGCAAGTGTGACGGACCGTCATAGGCACAACGGTCCTTCGAGGGTCTCGTTTAAAAATACTTCAACTCTTGGAATCTGGGTACTGGGATCACTTCTCTGATCTTCACGACGAACCTGCAGGACGGACCGTCATAGCCATGACGGACCGTCACAAGCTTCGTAATCCCACACTTGGTCAGACTTCCCCATCTTCCTTCAGCAGCTTCTCTACGTTGCCACCTACGGACCGTCACAAGCACGACGGACCGTCATAAGCTCCGTAGGTGGTCTCTTCTGCATTTTTCGCTCAAAATCTCCGCATTCAGCTTTGGACAGATTTCCTGCAAAACAAAGAGGAACTTATATCAAAATTAGCATAAAAAAGGCTTTCGGATACACTAAACTTAAGGAAAAAGTATTAATTATACTGTGAAACCACGGTATATCATCAATCCATAAAATGAGGGATAGTTGTTGACAACCAATTTTGACCCTCCCCGATAGAAAATAATTCTCTCTTCTTCGGTTTCAAACGATTTAAAATAATTTGATCTATAAATTTTCAAAACAAAAAAAATATATAGTTTTGAAAGTTATTTTAAATAGTTTTGTGACATTTTGCAATTTTTCAGATAAATATGTTTTACACATATATATATATATATATATATATATATATATATATATATATATATATATATATATATATATATATATATATATATATATATATATATAATATTTACTCTTATATTAGAAAAGGCATGTTCAACATGCCTGCTTCATAGGTCTGAGGGTATTTTAGTCTTTTTAGTACTCAATTCTGGCTACGTGTCCTGTTGTTGTGCTTTCAGTGTACACATTACTGCAGACTACCGATACATCAAAAGTTCTCCTTTCTCCAGCATTCTGTTGAGGTAAGCTTCTTCATATGATTTCTTTGTTTTTTTTGTGTTCTTCTTTGTTTTCCTCAAAATTGATGATTTTTTCTTCTTTTTCAGTTGGTTTTAGTGTTGATGTTCAATTTTTGTTATGTGGTTGTGTTTTTCCTGTTTAATTACTGATTTTTTCTTTGTTTATTACATGCAACAATTAATTTAGTCTGTCTTCATCATAATTCTTTTGAATCTTATCTGTTCATAGATGGTTCTTTGTCGAAATTAACTTTTTGGGTTCCTTAATTCCTGTTGTTTTTTCCATCATACTTCTTTTGGACTTCCTCTGTTTGTATATGTTGGTTTTCCATTGGAATTAACTTTTTGGGTTTCTTCATTTTAATTGTATGCTGTTGTGGGTTTCGCTTCGAGTTCTTTTTACATCATTGCATTAACTTTTTGAAATTATTTTAACTTACAGTGTGAAAATTTAAAGATCTGCAACTACTTATGCCAGAATTTGAACTATCGATGTGTCTTCTTAGCAAATTCAAGGATCTGGAACTACTTATACCAAATTTGAATTACGGGTATGTTCGTTGATGGTTTCTTACGCCCTTTATTTCGATTTTGCTCTTTGTCCTACATTAGATACGTCTATGAGCTTTCTTGCTAAAGTGCATCTTCATTCTCTAGGTTGTGTGTACTGAAGGACCAGAGAGAATTAGAGAACCGATTATTATGGGTGCTTCGTTTGGTCATGGGGAGGATGTCAATCTGCATCTAGCCAGGGAAGCTAAGCACTCCTATCGCCAAATTGTCCGTGCTGCTAATATGAGAGTCACAGAGATAGAAAAGGCTCTTATTAGAGGCAATTATTGAGTATCCTACAACACACGTGTTTCAACACCATTTGCTATAGATTTGTTGACCACTCAAGTTAGTTTATTCATTTATAGCAACTGTTTGTGTTGGTTATTATGGAGAAACTTTTCTATTCTAGCATCAATTTGGTCTGAAATGAAAGGTTGTTGCTTTAATCTAATCAAACTTGGAATTATTCTTTTGCTTATGTGTCATAGTTGATTCGAATGACATGCATTCAAACAATTGCTATGTTGTCGATGCCTTAAAGATATTCATGTATTATGATGTATGAATTTTTATAGGTGCCCTAATTATGATTCTAATGATGTATAAATGACATTTAACGAAGTTTTGACCTGACTATATGTGATCTGTATGTTGTGAATATTGTACAATGATTTGCATATGCTATTGGTTATGATACTTGACTTCATATACATACCTGAAAAATATTAGATCTCACCTGTATAAGTGCTCCCAAAAGCTCTATTAATTGGCAATATTACTTACTATTATTGTGTCTTAAAAATAAATTCTCAACAAAATGGGTTTTCAATGAGTTGTTGAACTTCTGCTTGTCTTACATTTGTATTTTCCTATTGACTCATTTGTTTTTTTTTAAAAGATTCATTGGCCTGTTCTGGTAAAAAATGTTGTCAATAACTTAGAGCTATTGGAGTTAGTAATTTCTTTATTGAAAAACTGAAGATCTTCTCGAAATAGCTCTTATTACTCTTTTTATTAAACAAGTGGAGTGTCAATGGTATGATCAAAGAGAAGGTAATTGTATATGATGAGAGCTGATACATGAAAAATGCATTTTTGAACTTGTCAAGTCTACCAGTGAGCCAAAATTGTGTTGTTGTTGTAGTTGTAACTTATTATTCATTACAGCTGCATATAACTATGGCTATAGTATTATTGATGTAGTTACTTTGTGAAGAAGGTTGACTCATCATCCAACTTTATAGTGATAATTAAACAAGTTTATTTACTAGCTCTTCCTTTTGGTTAAATTAACATAATTTTTTGTGTAGTTGTCCATATTAATTTTCAGGTTTTGTTCCTCTTTACTTTTTTTTTCTATTTTTTTATTTGCTATTTGGATATTAATTGTTAAGTGTTAATTGCTATCATTTTTTATGCTATGCTTAGTTTGTGGACTAATAGTTCAAAGAAGCTTAGCAGTTGTCCATATTCTAGAAATTGAATGGTAATTCTATATTTTATACTGTTAAATTTATATATTATCAACTTAGCTTAGTAGGAGAAAGTTACAACATGTTCATCATGTGGGAAATAAAAAGGCTAGAAATACTCAAAAATGAACCAAGCAAGTCATGGCTTTTGTTGGCTTCTGCAATAGGAATGAGATTAATATGCTAAAATAGAAAAATGAAGACCCCTTTGTAGAATGCAACATCATTATTTGTTCCTTGCATAAATAATCTAGCCCAAATTTTTTTGTTCCTTGCATGAGTGTTATTATCCATGCTCTTGAATAATTAAAAGCATAATAGTTGCTCCTCTTTTTGGCACAAAAATAATGAATTCATATTATTGTGAGTTGTTTTTAGGAATATTATTAGTTGGCGAACAAACAATTAAGTTTTGTTCCATATTTTCAAGACATCTATAAAGTTTCATCCCTTTAGAATATTGAAGGAAAAATATATCGTTGAGACATTTATTTGTTAAACTAATTCATGGTTTGTAAACATCTTTTATTGAACTTGAAATCCTAATGTTTCTCTATTTAATTAAGGTAGAACAAAAAATGAGAGGGTATGTGCAGGTTTGGACAATGCGATGAGATGTGTTGTAAGAGTCCTGTTCTGAAGGATTAACAATGAAGTGTTTATATTGTTCGTGCCCCTGACTCTACTTGCTATATGAGGTTTGTCATCTCTCTGTTTTATCATCTTGAATTTATTATATGTATGGTTCCTCACTCTTTGAAAGTGTAAAATGTTTTTGTATTGATATTGTGCTGCCGTGACTATGTTTATTGATGCTCTTCTTATGGCCTTTTAGTTTCTATATTTGTTAGGAGTTTGAGATTTTTATTTCAAGGTTTGCAAATTGAGGATTTAGAAGTGCAAATGTATTCTTTCATTTCACAGCTGAGTTGAGCAGTCATATGTTATGTTTAAATATTTCTATTTCAGATCCTCATACTACTTTTTAAATTATTACTGAAGTTTAGTAATTTGATTTCAGTCGTAGTTACGGCATGAGTGTGTTATCTAATATTTATATTCTATTTTTGAGTTAGTTTTTTATGTTAGTTATGTTGAAATTTATTTTATTAACATGATATTAAAATTATACCAGCACGTCCATGTTGTGTGATTTTCAATATTTGTCGCCCTGCTGCGTTAGTGTGATAGGGTGTCTCTATAGATTTCCAGAGTGAAATGTTGTCTACAAATGATGGATAATAATATGCTGCGGCAGAAATGTTGAAGTAGTATATCAATTTCTTGCTCTTCATTATTAAAAGAAAAATTAGTTGAGTAGTTTCCTCATTTAAATTTTAGTTGTTTAGTAATAATTTAGAACGCTAATACAAACTTTATACTTGCTTCACATGATGAGGCCTCAACAACATTGGTCTATAGAGAGTTTGTTTCAATGGTTTTCAACAAGGTATTTAACTTGTTCCTACTCTAAAATGAATGTGTTAAAGGAAACTTAGACTGAACAAGAGGTTAGACAGCTTTTTTGGATACTTAAACTTACAATATCCTTTTTTCATACAAGGACTTGTTGGATTTAGTTCACCGCAAGGTCCATGAATCATGTGTTGTGTAACGAGTGAATATAGGTGAGGATTTACAGTAGGATTTGGTAGTTCTGCAGAAACAAATCGATCATAGGCTTCAGGTGTAAGTATTTTGAATCTTTCATCAAGTATAATTCCTCGTTTCTGAAATTCTACGGTTGTTTGGCAGGTGCACTAAAAATAGATATTCAAGATTAATTGTCAATTTAAATAATCAAGAAACAATTAGTCACTTTTTTTCAAATTTGCCCTTAATGATAATGTAGTTCTATTGGAAAGTTAGGTAGACTTTTGATATTCTTGATAGGGTTATATTAGTCAAATTACACATTGACCTTAACATGACAAACAATTATGGACGAAGGGAGTATTATACATTATAGGTAGGGTTCAAAGAGAAGTGCTAAATGACTAGAAAATTTGGCCAAAATTTCGTTGGAAAATTTTAAAAATTATAATATTTTTTTTATTTTAAAATAAACAGATTTTTTTTTTCATTTTTAGTAAAAAGTATTAAAGCTAAAAGGGTAAAAATGTTTTTGAAAAGGAAAATTACTTAAAGAAAATCTCATTCTAGCCAAATTCTAGCCAAATTTTCTGGCTAAAAAGATTTTTCCGGATTTAAAATATTAAGTTTACAAACTGTAATATAGATTAATATAATTTATTTATTTAATCAATAGTAATATTATTTGTAATTAAAGCTGGTAAACACTAGCCGTCATATTAATGTAAAGTTTACCATCTTTTGAATGCTCATAATTGTTATTTATACATTATAGGTGGGGTTTAGAAGGACGAGTAGTCAATGAACTAACGTATGTATATAATGAATATTTGAAAATCTTCTCAAACAGATTATTTTTTTAAAAAAATATTTGATTAATTAGTTTAGTTTTATAGTAGTTTATATTTTAAATTATTTAGTTTATATTTGAGTTAACTATTTAATTTCGTTAAGATTAAAAAGCTCATTAATTAATTTTTATTAATTCATCTTATTTAGTTTTTAGCCGAATCGCCAACTAAACCGATTTGACTAAATTGTTAACTCTAAATGGCTATAATTAAAATTCTTATGGACACTCTTAATAGCAGTTCTAACTATTTGCTTCCATGCCTTCAACTCATTTTAAGACTACGTTTTGAGCCTTATTTCTAATTTCAGCAGCTTACAACATTCCTTTCGGCCCAATTCTTTCTTCATTCCAGAAAGCCCAACCCATTCCCCCTCAAACAACCCAAATTTTCTATCAATTTCCAACCACAACAATCCTAGAAGCACCGTACAGTAGCAATATCAAATGATAACCGACCCACCCCTTTTACTCTCCTTCTTCCTCGACGTGAAGAAACCCAGAACATCAAGCAATCCAAAAAATCGAAGACCAGAATCGCGAGTCCAGCAACCCAAACCCTGCTTCGCATCTCTTGTTTCTCAATAGTACAAAAGTCGTACTCGAATCAACAGGTGGAGCAATCAGAGAGCTTCTTCGTCCTTCTTCCAAAATCAGACATTCCTCCTTTAAATTCCGTTTAAGAATTGTACAAAGTCTTTACCATTCCAACTTCCAAGATAATCTCTTCAAGGATTTTGAATTTTGAATTCAAAATTCCACTCGTTTATAAAAGCTGCTGTTCATCTTCATTGTGGACGGTTAGAAACAAATGGAGTCCACATTCATAAATTAGACTCAACATCATAAAGAAAATACAAAGGTTGTCGAGATAAAAATAGACCCTGAAAAAAATAACTGAGATAGAGGAATACTCAAGTTTCGGTTTATTTTTCGAGCTACGTTCTCTCTGTTGTCTTTGTTATGGGTCCAGCCCTTTTGATATAATTTTTTTTTTATAAGTGAAAGCCCATATATTTTGGGCTTTGTTGACTTCTTCTAGAAGTCTTTTGGGGGAGCTGCTGTCTGGCTAAGGAGTCTGTTTTTGATGTGAAAAATTAGCAGAAAATACGGAGAGAGAGTGGGTGAGATAGAGAGAGAAGGGAAAATTTTGAGAGAGGGTTTGAGAGAAAAGGTTGCTGGTTTTTCTGGACAGCGAGACTAAATTTCAGTTTTCCGGAGATCCGACCGTTGGATCGTACTGAAATTTTCACAGCTGATTCACAACACATAGCACTACGTCTTGACCGGTCAGATCGTCAATCGGAGTTCTTGATCGTCTGTTATTGCAGCTGCTGTAATCTGCATTTTTGGGTGATATTTCCCAATTTCTCTTCTCTTTTTGTGTTGATTCTTATGTATGTTGTTGTTGGTGGGCTGTGACATCCTTGTATACTGATTTGGGTGTTTTTACCCTCAATTTGCATAATAAGAGAAGAAGAAAGGTGGACTCCTACAAGTCCCGTGGTTTTTATCCTTCATACCGAAGGGGTTTTCCACGTATAAATCTCGTGTGTCACTTGCATATTTATAATTCACATATTTGCTTGTGATTTAATTGATGTGTTGCTGATTTGAGCTTGGTTAATAAAGTGGTGATTTTCTTTTGGTAAATTGGTGAAGTATATTTGGTTGATTGTCTTGAAGTCGATCCTAGTAGGTGTTGTATCCTACTTTTGTTGTTTTGTGCCTCCCCCTACATTTGGTATCAAGAGCGGAGTGTTAAACCATAGACATGGAGCATGGAAATAACTCTATGGTTAAACTGACATCAACCAATTATTCCATTTGGCGTCCGATGATGGAAGATTTGCTATATTGCAAGGATTTGTTTGATCCAATTGATGTGGATAAAACAAAGAAAGACGACCAGCCCACTAAGCCAGAGAAGATGATAGAAAAAGAATGGGAAAAGCTGAAGAGAAAGACCTTGGGGACAATCAGACAGTGGATTGATATTAGCATATTCAATCATGTATCCCAGGAGACTGAGCCGCTTGAACTATGGAGAAAATTGGAGGGTCTTTATGAGAGGAAGACCGCTCATAACAAGGCCTCGTTGATTAAGAGGCTTGTTAATCTCAAGTTGAAGCCAGGGAAGTCTGTTTCTGAGCATCTTAGCGACTTTCAAGATATTATTAACAAGTTGACTGTTATGAAAATTGTTCTTGATGATGAGTTGCAGGCTTTATTCCTCTTGAGTTCTTTGCCAGACAGTTGGGAAACTTTGGTTGTGTCCATCAGCAACTCAGCTCCAGATGGTACGCTTTCATTGGATGTCATCAAAGAGAGCATGTTCAATGAAGAGCTTAGAAGAAAGGAGATGGGTGTTGATATTTCGCAGGCACTTGTGGTAGAGAATAGAGGAAGAAGCAAGAGTAGAGGTCCCAAAGGGCGTGACAAGTCAAAGTATAGGTCAAAGTCCAAGAATGGGAGAGAACCTACGATATGCCACTATTGTAGCAAGCCTGGCCACATTCAAAAGTTTTGCTACAAGTTGAAAAGAGACCAGCAAAATAAGAAAAATGACCATCATAAAGAGGGTGATGACAAGAATACAGCTGCTACAACTTCTAGTTCTGATGATCGTGTTTCTTTGATATGTGCTATTGGAGAATGTTGTCATGTTGATAGTTCTGACACCGAATGGCTTATTGATACAGGAGCTTCCTATCATTGTGTTCCTAATAAGGAGTACTTTATTGACTACCGAGCTGGAGATTTTGGTAGTGTGAAGATGGGGAACCAGAGCTCTGCAAGTATTGTTGGCATTGGAGATATTCGAGTCCAAACCAATGTTGGGTGCTATTTGACGTTGAGAGATGTTCGCCACATTCCATATTTACGCCTCAATTTATTGTCTGCTAACGTACTTGATGAAGAAGGTTACAAGCACACTTTTGGTGAGGGTAAATGGAAATTGTCTAAGGGTTCCTTGACTGTTGCTCGTGGCAAGCTTTGTTGCACCTTGTATAAGACACATTTGAAAGTGTGTAGTGGTGAGTTGAATGCTATTGAGGAGAAAACTTCTCCTAACTTATGGCACCGAAGATTGGGGCATGTTAGTGAGAAGGGTATAAAGCTGTTGGCCGGTAAGTCTCTTATTCCTGCTGATGTTACTATTTCACTTGACCCTTGTGATCATTGTTTAGCAGGAAAGCAACACAGAGTTTCTTTTCCGAGGAAATCTACAAGAAAGAAAGTGAAGTTAGAGTTGGTTTACTCTGATGTGTGTGGTCCCATAGAGGTGGAATCACTAGGTGGTAACAAATACTTTGTTACTTTTATTGATGATGCTACTCGGAGAACTTGGGTTTATATGATGAAGCACAAAAGTGAGGTGTTCGGTATCTTCCAGAAGTTTCATGCAATGGTTGAAAGGGAGACAGATTGCAAACTGAAGCGTCTTCGAACTGATAATGGAGGTGAATACACTTCAAATGAGTTTAAAGCATATTGCTCAAGATATGGCATTCGACATGAGAGAACAGAACCGGGTACCCCACAACACAATGGCGTTGCTGAGAGGATGAACAGAACCATTATTGAGAAAGTGAGATGCATGCTTAGAATGTCCAATCTTCCTAAGTCATTTTGGGGTGAAACAGTTGGAACTGCTGTGTATTTGATAAATAGAGCACCATCAGTTCCTTTGGAGTTTGATATTCCCGAGAGAGTTTGGTTTGGGAAAGACCCCTCTTATTCTCACTTGAGGGTGTTTGGATGCAAGGCTTTTATGCATGTGCCGAAGGAACATAGATTGAAGCTTGATTTCAAGACTTCTCCTTGTGTGTTTGTTGGATATGGTGATGAAGAGTTTGGTTACAGACTTTATGATCCGGCAAAGCAAAAAGTTGTGAGAAGTAGAGATGTTGTCTTTTATGAGCACGAGATGGGTTTTCATCTCTTGGGTGCTGATAAGACTTATTATTCTAATTTCTCTCATGATGTTATTGATATGCCCATGCCTCATGTTTCTGCTTCAGATGATCAATTAACAGGTGATGCTCCAGAGGATGGTCATGAAATTGCTCATGAACATGACCATATTGAAGAGGTACAACCTGATGTTGTTGTACCACAACCTGATGATGAAGCTGTAGATGTTCAACATGGAGAGTCTTCTAATCAGGGGGAGAAATCCAGCCCACAGGTAGAAGAGCCAACACTTAGAAAATCGACCAGAGTTCGTCAACCTTCAAGACTTTATCCAAGTTCAGAATACATCCTAATCACTGATGAGGGGGAGCCTGAAAGCCTTCAAGAGGTCTTGTCACATTCAGACAAAGACCATTGGCTCAAGGCTATGCAAGAGGAGATGGATTCTTTGAAGAAGAATGAAACCTATGACTTGGTGAAGCCTCCAAAAGGGAAGAAAGTCTTGAAGAACAGGTGGTTGTTTAAGAACAAGAGAGTTGACAACAAGCTAGTGAAGCGGAAGACAAGATTAGTGGTGAAGGGATGCCATCAGAAAAAGGGCATCGACTTCGATGAGATTTTTGCACCGGTGGTGAAGATGACTTCCATTCGTATGATTTTGGGACTAGCTGCCTGTTTGAATCTTGAACTTGAACAACTTGATGTTAAAACTGCTTTCTTACATGGTGATTTGCATGAGGAGATTTACATGGAGCAACCGGAAGGATTTGAAGTTAAGGGAAAAGAGAATTTTGTTTGCAAGTTGAAAAAGAGTCTCTATGGACTCAAGCAAGCACCAAGGCAATGGTATCACAAGTTTGATTCCTTCATGAGTAGTAATGAGTACAAGCGGACTACTGCAGATCCTTGTGTGTATTTTAGAAAATTCTCTGAAGGTAACTTCATTATCCTTTGCTTGTATGTTGATGATATGTTGATTGTGGGACAAGATGTTGAGATGATTTGCAGGTTGAAAGAGGATTTGTCAAAGTCCTTTGATATGAAAGATTTGGGTCCTGCGAAGCAAATTCTTGGTATGGAAATTACTCGTGATAGAAAAGCTGGTAAGCTTTGGTTGTCACAAGAAAAGTATATTGAACAGGTGCTTGAAAGGTTCAATATGAAGAATGCCAAGCCAGTTAATACACCACTTGCAGCCCATTTCAAGTTGAGCAAGCGTTGTTGTCCTACAACTGATAAAGAAAAGGAAAGTATGTCTCATATTCCTTACTCCTCTGTTGTTGGTTCATTGATGTATGCCATGGTGTGTACAAGAACGGATATAGCACATGCTGTTGGATTGGTTAGCAGATACTTGGCAAATCCGAGCAAGGTTCATTGGGAAGCTGTAAAGTGGATCTTAAGATATTTGAGAGGCACATCAAATCTGAGTTTGTGTTTTGGAGGTGGTGAGCCTATTCTTGAGGGATTTACGGATGCTGACATGGCTGGAGATCTTGATAACCGGAAGTCTACCTCGGGTTACTTGTTCAAATTTGCAGGGGGAGCCATTTCATGGCAATCCAAGCTACAGAAGTGTGTAGCGTTGTCTACAACCGAGGCAGAATATATAGCAGCAGTGGAAGCAAGCAAAGAAATGCTTTGGTTAAAGCGTTTCCTTCAAGAGTTAGGATTGAAGCAAAGCGAGTATGTTGTGTTTTGTGATAGTCAAAGTGCTATGGACTTGAGCAAAAACAGCATGTACCATGCTCGCACAAAGCATATTGACGTGAGGTATCATTGGTTGCGTGTTGTCATTGAAGAACAACTAATGAAGTTGAAGAAGATTCACACCAACAAGAATGGTGCTGATATGTTGACAAAGGTGGTCCCTCGAAGCAAGCTTGAATTTTGTTCCAAGCTTGCAGGTATGTCTTCTTGATGACCTTTTATGTTTGGTCTCCCCGAACTGGGCTGGAGGGGGAGATTGTTATGGGTCCAGCCCATTTGATATAATTTTTTTTTTTATAAGTGAAAGCCCATATATTTTGGGCTTTGTTGACTTCTTCTAGAAGTCTTTTGGGGGAGCTGCTGTCTGGCTAAGGAGTCTGTTTTTGATGTGAAAAATTAGCAGAAAAAACGGAGAGAGAGTGGGTGAGATAGAGAGAGAGAAGGGAAAATTTTGAGAGAGGGTTTGAGAGAAAAGGTTGCTGGTTTTTCTGGACAGCGAGACTAAATTTCAGTTTTCCGGAGATCCGACCGTTGGATCGTACTGAAATTTTCACAGCTGGTTCACAACACATAGCACTACATCTTGACCCTTCAGATCGTCAATCGGAGTTCTTGATCGTCTGTTATTGCAGCTGCTGTAATCTGCATTTTTGGGTGATATTTCCCAATTTCTCTTCTCTTTTTGTGTTGATTCCTATGTATGTTGTTGTTGGTGGGCTGTGACATCCTTGTATACTGATTTGGGTGTTTTTACCCTCAATTTGCATAATAAGAGAAGAAGAAAGGTGGACTCCTACAAGTCCCGTGGTTTTTATCCTTCATACCGAAGGGGTTTTCCACGTATAAATCTCGTGTGTCACTTGCATATTTATAATTCACATATTTGCTTGTGATTTAATTGATGTGTTGCTGATTTGAGCTTGGTTAATATAGTGGTGATTTTCTTTTGGTAAATTGGTGAAGTATGTTTGGTTGATTGTCTTGAAGTCGATCCTAGTAGGTGTTGTATCCTACTTGTGTTGTTTTGTGCCTCCCCCTACAGTCTTATAGTCTCATTTTGGTGGTGGTATCATCCTCATGTCTAGCTCGTTAGTTGCGGTCGCTGCCCAGAAAAAGGTAAAAGTCTCTCCTCTTTGCTCTGTTTTGTTAACCTTTAATCATTCTCTATTTTCCGTTTGTGTGTTCGAATACATAAATATAGTTGTTTGTTGTTTGTTTTACTGAAATTTGAATGGAATTTCAGTGTTTATTCTTTTTCTTAGGTTACTGTAAATTTTTATGTGATTCCTCAAATATAAGAATTGGCTAGTCAAGTTAGTTTCTTTCTTGTTTTTTATCTGATTAGGTTCCACTTAGTTAACTATATTTGATTTGATTTGTTGTGACTCAATCAGTTGTCCATTGAAGGGTTTACTGATTCTATTTGCGTTTGTACACTAATTGATGTTACGATCTAGTTCTCATTATTACTCAAATATACGATTTTCGCCTCTTGTTGTCTCTTCTTTCGGGATCTAAATGCTTAGATATCTACAACTATGAGTTCATTGGAAATGAAAAGTTTTATACAGTAGTATGTTTTTTTTGTTGTTTAACATGGTAGTTGCTGATTTTTTTCTTCACTTTGCTTGGCATAATTAAATACCAATGGATACTCCGGTTTATAAAACGATAAGGTTCTGAACAAAATGTGTTGTTTCCTCATTCTGTTGGCCTTCTTTACAATTGCTCGTTTTTTAATCTTGGAGTTGAACGATGTTGAACCTGTCTGCATATGTCCATGCTATGGTCCAAAGCTCATTTTCTCATGTTCTTCATTTAAATGTTCTCATTGAAGTGTTGGTTTTTGTTCATGTTAATGTTTGGCAGATACATAGCTTGCAGACATTAAATTGGTTATAATTTGTGTTATTTAAGCCGAGATCTTTTCATAGTACATTGTTTATTTGTTTTTGTATGGGTTTGCTAAGCTGGTTTATTTTCTCTTTGCTTCCCCTCCAATAATTTTTGTTAATCGAGTCTCATTTTAAAGATATCATAGTGTATAGTTTGGACTTCAATTTCTTTCATGTTTAACCATATACTCTTTTTTAAGAAGGTCTAAAGTTGATGTGAATATTTCGATTTCTAAAGCTATCTGGCAGCAATCTTCTTGACATGAAATGTGTTATATGATTATACATGTTTGATTTTGATAAAAGATCTCACCTAATTACTTAAATCCGTAGGTTTATGTAGTTTGCATTCTCTGTAATAATTTTGTTAGAAGTATTATAATTTTGTTAGAAGTATTTTCACTTAAGTTGTAGATGGGTTAATCCTCTGTCATGAACCCACTTGATTTTTTTCAAAAAATTGTTAAATTTATTTCGAGACTTACCTAATACTCATTCATCTCTATTCAAATGTTCCTATTTGTTTACAAGTTTGTTGTTGTTTGTTGGAAAGGATTTGGTTTACACATCCTTGTACATTAGCTTATTAATAGTGCTTTGTTGCATCGCGAGTGTAGGTTTTTAGTTTTGTGTAAGCGAGCTCGTATTTAGTTTTGTTAAACTCATTTAATAGTTGCATATCTTGTTTTAGATTATAGATATTCTTCGGGAAATTTTTCAAAATGTCAATATTTTAACATTTAAGAGGGCTCATTAGCAACACTTTCAATATTTAGTAAAAATGTCATTATTTTTTTTATTTAAAGAATATAATTATTTAATAACAAAAGAAAGAAAATCAAGGGAGAGAATATTTCAAAAAAAGGTAAGGATCACTTAAAATGTCATTATTTATTTTTATTTAAAATTTTATTTAAAGAATATAATTATTTAATAACAAAAGGGAGAAAATCAAGGGAGAAAATATATCAAAAAAAGGTAAGCATCACTTAATTTTCTCATTAGTTACATTTTCAAATAAAATTTAAACTTTATCCTTTTTTTTCTCCAAAATTTTTACCTTTTTTAAATTATATTTATTCCACAATATATTCTATTTATATTTATTATAGTTTTTTATTAGTTTGTATTCATTCCAATAGGTATGATGAATGTATCTATACAATCATTTAAAAAATATATTTATATTCATATATTTTTTTCCATGTATAGTTATTTTTTTCTTCAAAAATCTTGTATGTATTCATTTCAATATGTATTTTATTTGTATTTCTATTTATTCTAGTTTTTATTTAGAATTTTGTATAATAATATATAAAATACAAAAAAATTAATATGATGGAAAAGTGAATGAAATATAAAATTGAAAAGAAATAATTGAATATTTGATGTACTCATTCTTAAATAAAATACATAAATAGTTGACATACCTTTAGAATAAATACAAATTAGAAAAAAATGTCAAATACAGAAACAATGCAACATAATTTTTGAATGAATACAACTATTTATTGTAAAAATACATACTGACTAAAACAGTAACAAAATTCAATATACACTCCCAAATTTATGAATACAAAAGACAATAAGACTATGAAATACAAAAATAAATACTAACTGTTACATTGACGTAACTATCACAAAAAAACCAGAATACAAAATAAATTAAATATATGAAATACAATTTCATATGGATACAAAATACAATAAAACAATGAAATACAAAAATACATACTAACTAAAACAGTAACAAAATTCAATATACACTTTCAAATCTATGAATACAAAAAAAACATTAAAACTATGAAATATACACAATCAAACTCATAAAATGTGTTACATTGACATAACTAACACACACACACAAAAAAAAAAAAACAGAACACAAAATACAGTAAATATATGAAATACAAAAATAAATACTAACTATAACATAATAAAAATTCCATATACACTTTCAAACGTATTGTAACATGATTTTTTTTAATCTTAAAAATTACTAAACAAATTAAACTAAACATGCAAGACACAAAACATGCAGAAAAAAAAAAAACATCTCTCCAACAAATTGGTCTTCTTCAACTTCATGGTTATGAATTTGTGTGGGATTTTGCACATTGACAGATTCAGGCATTTTTCCCCGTCGTATATCCTCCTTAGATTTAGAAGTGGAACCTACATTGTTGTTTAATTATTGAGTGAAAAAAAAAATTAAATGATGAAAAATCGGAAGAAATTTGATTATTTTGTCCAATACCTCTAGTAACTCTCTTGAAAACTTCCATTGAAGAGAGAATTATGTAGTCTCAAACCCTAAAAAATGTTTTAAGAACAACAACAAAACAAAAAAAATTGAAAAAAATACTAAAATTAGTAAGTAAATAAATAAGGAATCTGAAAAACATAATAATCAAATCAATGTTAATCTTCAAATCAAATCTTGCAACGAAATTAAATGAGATTAATAGAAAATATTAATATATTGAATCAAAAATCCGTGGAATTGATTTGGAAGAATGTTAGAGAGAGAAATTGAAAAGAAGTGTAAGAAAAAAGATAAAAATCTGGAGATTTGATTAGGAAGAAAGTAAGAGAGAGAAATTGATAAGCTTAAGAAAAAAGAGAGAAAAATTAAAATGACATTAACATCTATCCAATTATATAAATATAGGAAAATGTGTAATTTATGAGAGAGAAAAATAGAATGTAAATAATGAAAGAGAAAATATTAATAATATCATAATAATTATTTATTTTTAAAATAATGACATTTTTGACATGTTTACTAATATTATTAAAGTATGGATATTATCACTAAATAAGTTGATTTTTTTGACTAGTTAGCTAAATTTCCCATATTCTAATATAGGAAAATTTGGCATTTTGTGATGATATTCCTTTATTCAAACGACTTTATGTTTAATTTGGATAATGTCTTAATTTAATTGAATTTATTATCTATGCTAAGTATGGTGTACAAATTAATTATTTTCAATTCATTGTTAGGTGTGATTATTAAAACTTAGATAACATGTGATATTTTCTAATCCTTCATGTGTGAATTGGTCGGAAATTAAGCTAATAATGTTTGTATCTACTCCTATGTTTGCATGATTAGCTTGTTAAATTTTCCCTGTGAGTGACATCTCCTATGAGTGTCAAAGTCAAGATTTTTCTCATCATTATTTTAGTCTTACATGTTACATTTTGCTAGGATGACTTATGGCTTGCAGTAGTAGTTCCTAAATTCTGTTTCTATATTGAGATGCCATTCTTTCTATGCTTCTGGTATCTACCTTCTTGTATCGATGTAATGTATAGGCTTTTATATATAATTTTATTGTTGTTACATGCGATGCCAATCAAAGTTCATTATGAACTCCTATCATCTTCCCCTTGCATTTCGAGAGAGCTATAACAGCTCAAGTTCCTTTTATCGAGTCAAGCATATTAAAAATTGACATATAGGTCCAGAATTTGGAAAATGCAGAAGTAGAAGAGAATGGAGAAAATTGGACCAAAGAGTCCAAATTTATTTTTTCAAAGTGCTGTATTTTGTTATTTTTAGCCCAAGCCCTTATTTCTTTTATCATTATTGTATCGTTATAATCTTTGGACAAGTGAAACGGGTTGAAGGTCCAAAAAAATGGGTCCAAATATCGGTCCAGACGGACAACAACCAGAGTTGGGCTCAGTCCTCTCCTTCCTCTCTTTTACTTTATCGCTTATCTTCTTGTTATTAATTGTCGTTAGTCTTAGAGTTAAAAATTCAAATCCCCACAAGACTTCATTATGTTTTAAACTAATTAATTGATTTTAATTAGACTTGAAAATAAATCTTGCAAAGTCAAAATTTCACTTAGAATAGCTCGACGTTTCATCTTTAAAGGATTCTAAATTGTTAAACTAATGTAAACCTTTTAGTCAAACAAATTAATTTCCGGAATACCGCAAGTAAGCGGGTGTTTTATGTGTCGTAAAAACCTTCCTAAAATATTAATAAGAATCCCTGAACCTCTTAAAAAACTTTTTTTAATGGATTTCCTGTTTAGTCAATTGAAAAATTTGTTTTCTTGATTATTCATAAAAAAATTAAGTGGCGACTCTTAAAATCAGCTTTTTAAATAATTTTTCTATGTAAAACAAGGTTCATGCATAATTATGGGCATAAAGCACTCAACTCATGGACCTTCATTGGTAACATTTAGTAGTCCCATGATTAGGAATATAATCCAAAATAATTAGGAACTCATTACTTAAGATTTAGAACTCGAAGATACTACTCCTTTCAAAGATAATCAACTTATGAAGTTCGTGCGGAATTTATGGACATGAACGACTCGACTTAAGGGTCTACATAATAATATGGAACTCATGTAATACAATTCTTCTCATTCTCATACTTACTTTCTCAAAACTTTGCAAACTTAGCTCAAATTGATAGTTGATCACAAACTATATAAGATTTCACTCAAATATTTTCTTGAATCACATACTCCTAAATCTTTCTTAAATTTGAATTATGAATTATAGACTTATTATTTATGATAAAGGATCTCGATGATAATGTAGACATATGAATACATTCTACTCAAATCACTAATTTCATCTTGTAACGACCCAAGGGTATACCCTAAAAGTTACACGGTGTACTCGACTCCCGAAGGTCTTATACAAGCCCTTAGACTTTTTTCATCGTATATAAATGAGCGTAATTAAAACTTTTCATCACAATAGTCAAACTCTATTATAGAAATATAAGAAATAACGAAGTGTCGTCATTGTCACCTTAGACACATATAATATCATAGGGTCACAACCCATACATCAATTTTAAAAGAAACTATAGTCTATTACAAAGTCTTTTAGAAAAGGAAACTAAACATAAGCCATGTCATCAAGTATACATGACATACAAAACTTCTTCAGAGAATGCTCCAAGCTTCAACTTCTAAGACAATCCTCACTTGCCACCTACACTTGTAGAAATAGAAAAAACATATGGAATTAGCACATTGAATGCACTAAGTATGGTGAACATGCAAAAAAACCATAACGTTAAAACATGTTTTTCATGCCCTTTTGATGGAAACCTCATAAAACAAGTACAAGAACCATCTTCAAGCCAATATTCACATATAAGACATATTCAATTAATCCAACAAGTAACCTTTTCATCACTTTAGATCCTCTACCTAAAGGTACTTTAAGACTTACTTGAGTAAGACATGAAGAGACTGCCCATACATCCTCTTCAAGCACACTTAAGTGATCCTCAAAGCTACCCTAGATAAGAACATTTCAATTTAACATACTTTACTAAGAAAACATTATTCATTTAAGTCATTTAAGAGACAATTAAAGAATTAGAGGATGTAACGACCTGTTTAGTCGTTTTGGAGCAGCAGATTTTATTCTGGAAAAACTGGGCCATACTACGGACACCTTGACGGACCGTCATAGGCACGACGGCCCGTCAAGGGTGTATCGTTGCAACATACTTAGAGATTCTGAATTTGGATATTAAAATCGACTCTCTGTAAATTGTGACGGACCTGCAGGACGTGCCGTCACATCCACGACGAACCGTCGTGAGTTTCCGTTGCAAAACACTTCAACTTTTGAGAATTTGGTGCAAGAAACGAGTTTCTGACCGTCATGACGGAGGAACAGGACGGACCGTCACGGCTGTGACGGGCCGTCACAGGCCACTGAGCTCGAGGGAGCTGCGACGACCACCGTGACGGACCGTCGCAGGCACGACGGCCCGTCACAGGTCACGCAATCCCAGGCAGTTTAGGATTTCTCCACACGTTTTAAGGGTCGTTTTTGACTATTCTTTCCTTAATTATAAAGATTGAGGGTTAACATTAATAAGTCTAATTACTTAAGGGGTTAAAAGGGGTAACCTTAAGTTAATTAGTGGGGTTTATTGCCCTTTTTCACACTTAATTATATGATTGATTAGGGTAAAAGAGAGAGGGTTTGAACATAAGAAAACAAAAGAGAAAGAACAAGAAAGAGAGAGAGAGCAGTCGATCAAGGGAAAAAGGGTATCAAAGCTTGGAATTCTTGCTTGTTGATTTCAATTCTTCGGTGGAGGTAGGTTATGGTTGTTTTACGATATTCGTAGTGAACTCTTAATAGTGAATAATATGTGTTGATGATATTGTAAACCTGTCTATATGCTTATTGTATGTTTGTATGAATATGATCATGTGATTTTGATGAAACAAGCATGATGAAAACCATTGAATCCCAAATCTTGAAAGAAACTTTAATCTATGATATTAATGATGATGCCTTGGTATAAAAGAAGGCTTGACGAATTAAAGTAATGGGATTGATGATGCCTTAGTATAGAGAAGGATGGATGAATGGATAGAATGAATGTAGTGGATCGGAGTGTCACGTTCCGACACATAGTATTAGTGGATCGGAGTGTCACGTTCCGACACATAGTATTAGGGGACGGGTGTCACGAACCGACACGTAGATATAGGGGATCGGAGTGTCACGTACCGACACATATAGGGGATCGGAGTGTCACGTTCCGACACATATAGGGGATCGGAGTGTCACGTTCCGACACATATAGGGGATCGGAGTGTCACGTTCCGACACATAGTGGTAGGGGATCGGAGTGTCACGTACCGACACAAGAGGAAGAAAGATAATGAATTTTGAAAGATGTTAATATACTCAACATAATGAACTTAATTCCCAAATGAGTATGGTAATGAGGCTTGAGCCCTCATGAATGAACTTGATGGTACTTATTGACGATTATAATATTTGTTGTTGCTACATGTTGAGTTTATAGTTGATTTATAATATTACTTGATATATATTATCTTCTATTTTGAGTTGGCCGATGATATCTACTCAGTACGTGTGGTTGTACTGACCCCCTACTTTTATGTTTTTCACTTGTTTATTTGTGTTATGCAGCAAACGTTCCGTCAACTTCAACACAACAGTAGATCTAGCCAGTCTTCACTTCATCGGAAATTCAGGGTGAGCTAATGCGTCTAGCTTGGACTGGGTCTTCTTCTTCAAGTCTTGATGCCTTGAACTTCCGGCATAGACTAGCTTTTTAGTTATTTTGTTCTTAGACATTCTTAGCTTAGTAATTTGAAATAGATGTTCTTGTGATGATGACTTCCAGATTTTGGGAATATTAATAATAGTTTTGAGTTGTTTTATTAACGAGTTTAAGTCTTCCGCATTTCTTTGTTTGATATTGTATTAAAATGTTAAAGGTTAGATTGGTTGGTTCGCTCACATAGGAGGGTAAATGTGGGTGCCAGTCGCGTCCCCGATTTGGGTCGTGACAAACTTGGTATCAGAGCATTAGGTTCGTTGGCCTCATCACACAAGAACAGGTCTAGTAGAGTCTTAAGGAACGGTAGGGGGACGCCTTTACTTTTCCTTGAGAGGCTATAAGACTTTAGGAAAATTCCATTCTTTCATTCTTTCTTTCGTGCTACTACTTGAGTCCAATTGGTATCTAGGTGATACAAATTGGTATCTGACCATCTTCACTCTATTTCGCAGATGGTTAGAACTAGAGCAACGACCGCACCAGCAGCGACAACGGAAAGACATGAAACTACTGAGCCAGCCACTGGGGCTGTGGCTCGAGGAGGAACAGCGGCAAGAGGCCGTGGAAGAGGTCGTGGGAGGACGTCCTCTAGAGGAAGAGGACGAGCCCCTAGCCCATCTGATACTAGGGCAGTGACTCCTCCACCGACTGAGGATGTAGTAAGAGAGGGTGAGGAAGGGGAAACCGAACAAGGGCAGAATGAGGAAATGCCACCCCAACCTACCCCAGAGATGATCAACCAAGTACTTGCTTATCTTAGCGGGTTGTCTGATCAGGGTCAAGCACCTCCAGTGGTGTCTGCACCAACACCTCCGGTTTCAGAGATACGACATGCGGCTACTATGGCTCCCCGCATGGATGCAACATTGGGAATAGGCACATTTCCACGTCTGACTACTGGGCCTATTATGACAAACGATCAACACGAACTTTTTAGTAAGTTTTTGAAATTGAAACCTCCAGTCTTCAAGGGTGCAGAATCTGAGGATGCTTATGATTTTCTGGTTGATTGTCATGAGCTACTACACAAGATGGGGATAGTAGAGAGGTTTGGTGTCGAGTTCGTGAGCTATCAGTTCCAAGGTAACGCCAAAATGTGGTGGCGTTCACATGTTGAGTGTCAACCAACAGAGGCACCACCTATGACTTGGGAATCATTCTCTACCCTATTTATGGAGAAATATATCCCAAGGACTTTGAGAGATAGAAAGAGGGATGAGTTCTTGAGTCTGGAGCAAGGTAGAATGACGGTTAATGCATACGAGGCTAAATTTCGCGCACTATCCAGATACGCCACCCAACTCTGTTTCAGCCCACAAGAACGGATCCGCCGTTTTGTGAAGGGGTTGAGGTCAGAATTGCGGATTTCAGCCTTGCAGATAGCGGCAACAGCAACATCCTTCCAAGAGGTGGTAGACTTTGTGATAGAGGTGGAAGGAGTGAAGCCAGATGACTTCACCACGACATCGACATCAAAGAGGTTTCGAAGGGGAGGTGAGTTTAATGGTTCCTACTCTAGAGGACAGAACTCCGGAGGTCACTCAGTTCAACCAATACAGTCTTCACTACAGACTGTAGTTGGGGGTCCACTTCAGAACGGTCAAAACTACCCCGAGAGACCTATGCCCGATTCCAGAGAGTGTTATGGATGTGGGGAGATTGGACATATTAGGAGGAATTGTCCAAAACAGAGTTACAGAGCCCCACTAGCTAGAGGTAGGGGTGGTCATGGTAGAGGCCGTTTTTCTGGAGGACGTGGTGGTCGAGGTAATGGCGGTCACCAAAACGGCAGAGGTGATGGGCAAAACGGAGCCACTACTACACAACATGGTAGGGGCAACGGACAGACGAATGATAGGGCCCATTGTTATGCTTTCCCTGGGAGGTCTGAAGCGGAGGCGTCTGATGCTGTTATCACAGGTAATCTCTTGGTTTGTGATTGCATGGCATCTGTATTATTTGACCCTGGCTCCACGTTTTCATATGTATCTTCCTCATTTGCTAACGGTCTAAATTTACATTGTGAATTACTTGACATGCCTATTCGTGTTTCTACTCCGGTGGGTGAGTCTGTGATAGTCGAAAAAGTGTATAGGTCTTGTTTGGTGAATTTTGTGGGGAGCAACACTTATGTAGATTTGGTTATTTTAGAAATGGGTGACTTTGATGTAATTCTGGGTATGACTTGGCTTTCTCCAATTTTGCAATTTTGGATTGTAATGCTAAAACAGTGACGTTAGCCAAGCCTGGGGCAGATCCGTTAGTGTGGGAGGGTGACTACACTCCCAATCCGGTGCGTATCATCTCCTTTATTCGTGCTCAGAAGATGGTTAGTAAGGGTTGTCTAGCTTTCTTGGCACATCTCAAGGATGACACTACCCAAGTACCTTCGATCGAGTCGGTTTCAGTGGTCTGTGAGTTTTTGGATGTGTTCCCTGCAGATCTTCCCGGTATGCCACCAGATAGGGATATAGACTTCTGCATTGATTTGGAACCCGGTACTCGCCCCATTTCTATACCCCCGTATAGAATGGCTCCCGCCGAATTAAGAGAGTTAAAGGCACAACTTCAAGAGTTGTTGAGCAAAGGCTTCATTAGACCAAGTGCATCTCCTTGGGGTGCTCCGGTGCTATTTGTGAAGAAGAAGGATGGGAGTTTCCGAATGTGCATAGATTACCGACAGTTGAACAACGTAACTATTAAGAACAAGTACCCCATTCCTCGCATTGATGACTTGTTCGATCAGTTACAAGGTGCTTGTGTCTTCTCAAAGATTGACTTGAGGTCCGGTTATCACCAATTGAAAATACGAGCAACGGATGTTCCAAAGACTGCTTTTCGAACTAGGTATGGGCATTATGAATTTGTGGTAATGTCATTTGGTCTTACGAATGCCCCTGCTGCCTTCATGATCTTGATGAACGGGATTTTCAAGCCATATTTGGACCTCTTTGTGATTGTGTTTATTGATGATATACTGATATACTCGAAGAGTAAGAAAGAACATGAGGAGCATTTGAAAATGGTGTTAGAATTGTTGAGAAAGAAAAAGCTTTATGAGAAATTCTCCAAGTGTGAGTTTTGGCTAGATTCAGTGTCCTTCTTGGGGCACGTGGTTTCTAAGGAAGGAGTGATGGTAGATCCTTCTAAGATTGAAACAGTGAAGAATTGGGTAAGACCTACAAACGTGTCAGAAATAAGGAGTTTTGTGGGGTTAGCTAGCTACTACCGCCGATTCGTCAAGGGATTCTCTTCCATTGCTTCCCAATTGACGAACTTGACTAAGCAGAATGTTCCATTTGTATGGTCGGAGGAATGTGAGGAAAGCTTTCAGAAGCTTAAAACCTTGTTGACTACCGTACCTATCCTTACCTTGCCGGTAGAGGGTAAAAACTTCATTGTTTATTGTGATGCATCCTACTCTGGGTTGGGTGCAGTGCTAATGCAAGAGAAGAATGTGATTGCTTATGCTTCAAGACAATTAAAAGTGCATGAACGTAACTATCCAACTCATGATTTGGAATTGGCCGCGGTAGTATTTGCACTAAAGCAATGGAGACACTACTTGTATGGGGTTAAGTGTGAAGTCTACACGGACCATCGTAGCCTACAGTATGTATTCACTCAGAAAGACTTGAACTTGAGACAGAGGAGATGGATGGAACTACTGAAGGACTACGATATCACTATCTTGTATCATCCGGGGAAGGCTAATGTTGTAGCGGATGCGTTGAGTAGAAAGGCCGGAAGCATGGGAAGTCTAGCTCATTTGCAAGTTTCTAGACGCCCATTGGCTAGAGAAGTGCAGATTCTGGCTAATGACCTTATGAGGTTGGAAATAAATGAGAATAGAGGGTTGTTAGCTTGTGTAGAGGCAAAATCCTCTTTTCTTGATCAGATTAAGGGGAAACAGTTTGATGATGAGAAACTAAGGCGAATTCGAGATAAAGTGTTGCAAGGAGAGGCTAAGGAAGCAAATATCGATGGGGAAGGTGTTTTGAGGATTAAGGGATGGGTATGTGTACCCCGCATCGATGATTTGATCACCACTATTCTTACAGAAGCTCATAGTTCCGGATATTCTATACATCCTGGTGCAACCAAGATGTATCGCGACCTAAAGCAACACTTCTGGTGGAGTAGAATGAAGCGAGATATTGTTGAGTTTGTTGCCAAATGTCCAAACTGTCAACAAGTGAAGTATGAACACCAGAGGCCCGGAGGAACACTTCAGAGAATGCCCATTCCTGAATGGAAGTGGGAGAGAATCGCGATGGACTTCGTGGTTGGTCTTCCCAAGACATTGAGTAAGTATGACTCTATTTGGGTGATTGTTGATAGGTTAACTAAGACTGCTCACTTTATTCCTGTCAAGGTGACCTACAATGCAGAGAAGTTAGCCAAAATCTACATCTCAGAGATCGTTCGGTTGCATGGAGTTCCACTCTCCATCATATCAGATAGAGGTACGCAGTTTACTTCTAAGTTTTGGAGAACATTGCACGCTGAATTAGGTACTAGACTGGACCTTAGTACTGCATTTCACCCTCAGACCGATGGTCAGTCTGAGCGAACGATTCAAGTGTTGGAGGACATGCTTCGTGCATGTGTGATAGAGTTTGGTGGCCATTGGGATAGCTTTTTACCTTTGGCGGAGTTTTCATACAATAATAGCTATCACTCCAGTATTGATATGGTTCCATTTGAAGCATTGTATGGGAGGAGGTGTAGATCTCCCATAGGTTGGTTTGATGCCTTTGAAGTTAGACCTTGGGGGACTGATCTGTTGAGAGATTCTATGGAGAAGGTGAAAGGTATTCAAGAAAAGCTTTTGGCGGCTCAAAGTAGACAAAAGGAGTATGCAGACCGAAAGGTTAGAGGCTTGGAGTTCATGGAAGGTGAACAAGTCTTGTTGAAGGTTTCACCCATGAAAGGGGTGATGCGGTTCGGAAAAAGGGGTAAGTTAAGTCCAAGGTACATTGGACCATTTGAAGTGCTTAAGAGAATAGGGGAGGTGGCTTATGAGTTAGCCTTGCCCCCAGGGCTGTCCGGAGTGCATACGGTGTTTCATGTATCCATGTTGAAAAGATACCACGGAGATGGAAACTACATTATCCGTTGGGATTCAGTTTTGTTGGATGAGAACTTGACTTATGAAGAGGAACCGGTTGCTATATTAGATAGAGAAGTTCGCAAGCTGAGGTCGAGAGAGATTGCATCCATCAAAGTGCAATGGAAGAATCGACCGGTTGAGGAGGCTACTTGGGAGAAGGAGGCAGATATGCAAGAAAAATACCCACATCTGTTTACAGATTCAGGTACTCCTTTTCGCCATTGTTTTTCTTCTTTTGATCGTTCGGGGACGAACGATGGGTAAATTGGTATCTATTGTAACGACCTGTTTAGTCGTTTTGGAGCAGCAGATTTTATTCTGGAAAAACTGGGCCATACTACGGACACCTTGACGGACCGTCATAGGCACGACGGCCCGTCAAGGGTGTATCGTTGCAACATACTTAGAGATTCTGAATTTGGATATTAAAATCGACTCTCTGTAAATTGTGACGGACCTGCAGGATGTGCCGTCACATCCACGACGAACCGTCGTGAGTTTCCGTTGCAAAACACTTCAACTTTTGAGAATTTGGTGCAAGAAACGAGTTTCTGACCGTCATGACGGAGGAACAGGACGGACCGTCACGGCTGTGACGGGCCGTCACAGGCCACTGAGCTCGAGGGAGCTGCGACGACCACCGTGACGGACCGTCGCAGGCACGACGGCCCGTCACAGGTCACGCAATCCCAGGCAGTTTAGGATTTCTCCACACGTTTTAAGGGTCGTTTTTGACTATTCTTTCCTTAATTATAAAGATTGAGGGTTAACATTAATAAGTCTAATTACTTAAGGGGTTAAAAGGGGTAACCTTAAGTTAATTAGTGGGGTTTATTGCCCTTTTTCACACTTAATTATATGATTGATTAGGGTAAAAGAGAGAGGGTTTGAACATAAGAAAACAAAAGAGAAAGAACAAGAAAGAGAGAGAGAGCAGTCGATCAAAGGGAAAAAGGGTATCAAAGCTTGGAATTCTTGCTTGTTGATTTCAATTCTTCGGTGGAGGTAGGTTATGGTTGTTTTACGATATTCGTAGTGAACTCTTAATAGTGAATAATATGTGTTGATGATATTGTAAACCTGTCTATATGCTTATTGTATGTTTGTATGAATATGATCATGTGATTTTGATGAAACAAGCATGATGAAAACCATTGAATCCCAAATCTTGAAAGAAACTTTAATCTATGATATTAATGATGATGCCTTGGTATAAAAGAAGGCTTGACGAATTAAAGTAATGGGATTGATGATGCCTTAGTATAGAGAAGGCTGGATGAATGGATAGAATGAATGTAGTGGATCGAAGTGTCACGTTCCGACACATAGTATTAGTGGATCGGAGTGTCACGTTCCGACACATAGTATTAGTGGGACGGGTGTCACGAACCGACACGTAGATATAGGGGATCGGAGTGTCACGTACCGACACATATAGGGGATCGGAGTGTCACGTTCCGACACATATAGGGGATCAGAGTGTCACGTTCCGACACATATAGGGGATCGGAGTGTCACGTTCCGACACATAGTGGTAGGGGATCGGAGTGTCACGTACCGACACAAGAGGAAGAAAGATAATGAATTTTGAAAGATGTTAATATACTCAACATAATGAACTTAATTCCCAAATGAGTATGGTAATGAGGCTTGAGCCCTCATGAATGAACTTGATGGTACTTATTGACGATTATAATATTTGTTGTTGCTACATGTTGAGTTTATAGTTGATTTATAATATTACTTGATATATATTATCTTCTATTTTGAGTTGGCCGATGATATCTACTCAGTACGTGTGGTTGTACTGACCCCCTACTTTTATGTTTTTCCCTTGTTTATTTGTGTTATGCAGCAAACGTTCCGTCAACTTCAACACAACAGTAGATCTAGCCAGTCTTCACTTCATCGGAAATTCAGGGTGAGCTAATGCGTCTAGCTTGGACTGGGTCTTCTTCTTCAAGTCTTGATGCCTTGAACTTCCGGCATAGACTAGCTTTTTAGTTATTTTGTTCTTAGACATTCTTAGCTTAGTAATTTGAAATAGATGTTCTTGTGATGATGACTTCCATATTTTGAGAATATTAATAATAGTTTTGAGTTGTTTTATTAACGAGTTTAAGTCTTCCGCATTTCTTTGTTTGATATTGTATTAAAATGTTAAAGGTTAGATTGGTTGGTTCGCTCACATAGGAGGGTAAATGTGGGTGCCAGTCGCGTCCCTGATTTGGGTCGTGACAGAGGACTTCACCTAATGGTCTTGGAAGACCTCGAAAACTCATTCTAGCATCTTCAAAGCCTACTCGTATCATGTGTAGATAGCGTCCATTTCAACTACCTACACGTTGTAGAACCTATCTAATAACTAGAGTGTATATCCCACATGATGAGAATAGACATTAACTGACATAGACCATACTAGCTACGTATCAAATTCGGTGTCATAAGACCCCACACCGTGGAAGGTTTTCTACTTGCCAAAGGTAAAACTAAGGATACATTCCATGTTGGCACATGGTTTAAGTGATATCAAGGGCTTCTTTGAACTCTAGTCTCATTCTCAAGTAGATCTACCACAAGCACATCCTCTCGGTGCTTTGCCTTTATTTTCATAGAGTAATTCATTCCATGGGTGTATTAGAGTAAGTACCATTACTAAGTCCTACAAACCCATAATATTCTTTCCAAGGATAGCTCATTCTTAACCTTAATTTCATATTCAAGGTTCCATATAAGTCATTCATAGAATGTCACCTATTTTAGGTCTACCGATCCTAAGACTTTATTCTTTCATTCATTCCTACACGTACATGACAAGGGCGCCTAAGCCTATCAAGTCAAGAATTCATAACCTATAATCTTACGTGTATCAAGAAGAGGGACCTAAGTTTACCAGTCAAGAAAGAACATCATCATATCATCGAGGGATCATACTCTCACCTCACCCATGCACAAACAAAATATCATCCTTCACATTGTTCGTTCATACAAGCTATAACATGATGATATTATAGTTCACATAACAATGCCTACAAGACCATGTGTGTGTGTGTGTGTGTGTATATATATATATATATATATATATATATATATATATATATATATATATATATATATATATATATATATAACAATTAAAAACGACCACCATAAGTGGACCATACTAATCAATACAATTAAATATCAATTCTATCTAAAATAAAGAAATTAAGTCAACTCACCATCATCACCATTCCTTAGCCTTTCAACAATTTCACATAACAAAAGGGCTTACCAATGATAATATACATATGACTAAGCCAATAATCAATCCATATCCATGATCCAACAACATTCAATATAGATATCAATATTATAAGGTAAGTTACGAACAATTCTACCATAAACAATATATAATTCAATAAGAATTTACATAAGCCATGACTTCAGCATAGAAAAAGCACATTAATCCCGGAGTTGTGGTTCATTGAGACAGTTGATTCAAAGTGCTACATTTTGAAAATTTGCACATAAGGAAACATTACTATAACTCAAATATTACAATATAATATAGGAAGGTAATTTCTTCATGCGATATTGACCTCAATCAGTCCATATCAAGGAAAATCAATAATTAACAGGTGTTGGGGACGAAGGGAAAAGGGTTTTAGTTAATCGATGGGCAATTATGATTGTGGTGAGTGCATTGATTGACATAAGTGTAATTAGTAATGATGGGGTTTATAAATTATAATTATTAATTATTTTAAATAATCAATTGTTGATCGCTACATATTTTAAAAAAAATAATTAAATAAAATGACTTTTCGTTAAAAAAGTTATAAAATACAAACTCAAAGGTTGATGATAATGGTATTTTGGAGCCAATAGGCAGATGAAAGGACTATTTTGGTGCCACTAGGTGGATGAAGCGTAGTGTCATACCATTTTCAATACTTCGAGGGTATTTAATGTCCTTTTCTGTTTGTAATATTCAATATACTTTGAAATAATAATAATGATAAATATAACAATTTGAGTGATTTTACAATTTGAAAAAAATATTAAGAAAATTAATTGATAATTTCTTAAACATAGATAGCTATTCAAGGAAATAACTCAAAGACTCTCCGAATGAAAATACATTACTCATTTACTCCTAGAGAGAGAAGTAATTGATTTTCTTGCAAATAATAATTACTCCTATTCCGCTAGAAACATTTTCATAGTTAGTATTTAAAAATAAATTTAATTAAACTACATATATATATATATATATATATATATATCTTAAAATTTTAATTAAAATTAACATAATTTAATTCTCAAAACACACACAAAAAAAAGAACAGAGGAACCATACTAGTAAGCATTTGATCGAATACATTATTATTTTTGCAATTATCTCTTCTGTGAGTGCAAAGAATTACGAAGTGAATTCTAAATAAAAACAAGGTGAAATTACGATAAAAATATAAACATAACTATAACTTTATTAGTCTATTATTTACAATTCAATTTAGAAATATCTGTTGGATTGTAATGTAATGTTTCAAATATGAAAGCCACAACTTGAGAGTCTCCAAAATAGAAAAATAAAATAAAATTACTTAGGTAAAGTATGTTAATATTTTCAACTTCAATACACAAGAATATGACATTCTTGCTGACACAAATTCTTTACTTAGAAAACTCTGCACAACCATCTAAATTATTGTTGACTAGGTTATGAACTGTTAGAAAAAAAGTATAATGTTTTGATGATAGTTAAGATTTCAAGTGAGCCCAAAACTTTATACTTTTTCCAATCTCTTGAATGTTCTCAAATGAGGATGGAATCAATAGTGGGCCCAAAACTTCATACTTTATTTGGAATTTCATGGAGCTTTATACATTCCATACCTATTTGGGAATTCATGGAACTCGAACAGAGGATGGAATTAATGTCATTAATTTTAATGTATATAGTTTATACTTATGTTACAATAAACAAAAATGTTTCAATACTTATTACTGACTTGAGATCTTATTTTTTCCATTGATTGACTTGTTATTTAATTTTAACAAGTTCAAATACTAGTTTTTTTTGTTTCTCAAATTAATATGATTGCTCTCTATATTATAATATTATTGGGATTTATGTATGTTAAAACATGTAATGACTTGTTCACTTCATTATAGAAAATCCAACAAAGAAAAATTAGTGCCAATTTTTTTTTTGGTAGTAATTTTTGATTTCCTAATTTAGTGTAGATTGGGACGAAATTGGAGTCAGTGAGGTCTAGTGAAATCTTGTAACAATTAGGATATCTTATTATGGTTTTGGTCACATATCCATATATCTATGAAGTTAAAGAACTCGTATGACTTTACAAAATGTAATTCGGGTGAGTAGAACTCCAGAAACTCCTCTTAGCGTCAACGAGTATTTCTTGTGTGTCATGAGATGAAGGCGTGTCATGAAATTAGGGCTTGTAATTCTTAAATTTCTCATTGTTTTCGTGCATGACGCCAGAGCGGGATTATTGCCGCCATGGATTAGCCTCTATAACGGATTGAGGACCATTGTAGAGGGACGTACGCGACTTATGTCAGAAAGAAACATCAAAAAAGTTTTATTCAACAATTTTCTACTTGAGAGCTAAGGAACTACCATAGCGGTTTCCTTGATAGTTTTCCACCATCTTTTTGTCTAAAGAAAAGGTTTTCACTCTCCGAATCCATTTTTTGATTCCTAGAGTTTGTTTTTTTGGGTGATTATTGTTGGGGAAGGGTATGGAACATTCTGGACGGTGGAAAAAACCCTAATTTGGATATTAGGATCATAGTTTTGATTTAAGGTTGATAGGGTTGATTGTAATCCATGTTAGTAGACATTTATCATTGATTCCCATGTTATATTAATTATTTTTAGACTATGAACAAGCAGGAAGAATCCAACAAGGGAAGGCTTAGGTGACTTAAGAGGATTAAAGCTTGGATTTGAGGTAGGTGATGGTTGTAATTTCATGTTGGTATGATATATATTTCTAATTGCTCATTATAATGCATGTATGTATGTGAATGTTGCATTATTTATCACCTTAACTTTAAATGAGGATGATTGAATAATTATATGACATGAATCACGTTTTGTTGTATTATTGTGGGAATATACATTATGATTGTGGTCTGCTAAATGGATCGATTGTTACATTCCAAGACACTTACATGGATCGGTTGCCACGTTCAGACATAAATATGTTATTGGTTGCCACATTTTGGCATAAATATGGGATATTTGTTGCAACGTTCTGGCATAAACATTGGATCAGGTAACACAAATTGGTATATTAACATTTTGGGTTTTGATTCAATGAGAGAACCATTGAATTGGGTCTTGTGATAGGACCGTTGAATTGTGTTGTGTATCTACTTGTGATGATTATGTCTGTACCTAATGGCGATTGAGGTTGAAATATTGCTTGTTGTTGCAAAATGATAACGAATGTGTATTGTTGAGAACATTGAATGCTACAGTGATCCTAAAAAGATGAGTAATATTGTACATTTTTTGTAGATGCTTTTTTATAATGTTGTGGTTACTTGCATGCGTTTCAATATTGGGATAGCCATGTGATCCCACCAATACAGTGTGCTTGTGTACTGATATTAATAACACTTGTTTATTCTTTTTTGAGTATATGGCATCTTCAGGTGGCGATTGATAGACCTCGCTAGGTGACTGTAGAGTGTGACCGGATTTAAGGGTAAGCTAGTTCGCTTAGGCTGCAATGAATATTTTTTGTTTAATTCCACTCTTTTCATACTAAGACTATTTGTTAAAGCTATTTTTTTAGTTTCAAGGTTGCACCCCTTGTTCTTTGACTTGTCGTTCGTAAGTTTTGGTGCAATTACTTTCAGGTTCTAAGGGTTGAATTTATACATTAGATTGGTTAGTTAATTGTTCAAACCTTTTGAGTTTATGAGGACTCTATTTTTATTGTCCTCTAAAACTACTTCTGTATCTTTAAATGCCTTTGTTTTAGTTAAGTTTTTAGTTAGGTTGTAGTAATGGTTCTCGAATCAAAAGGTTAATGTGGGTGTCAATCACGACGGTTTTTGTCATGACTAAGTTGATATTAGAGACCTACGTTTGTTGATATCATTGTACAAAATTGAGTCTAGTAGAGTCTTGTGGAATAGTATGAAAACGTCCTTACTTTTCCTCGAGAGGCTATATAACTTTAGGAAAATAAAACACATTTCTTTCTACTCATTCGTACTATGACTTGAAACCAATTAGTATATGGGTCATTCAAATTTGCATCTTCCTCATTCACTTTATGGTCTGAACTAGAGCAACAAAAGTGGTAACACCACTACTAGCAACAGAAGATGTGTACAGACTACCAAAAATTAAATAGGATCACTATTCGAAATAAATACTTACTGCTTCAGATTAATGATCTTTTGACAAACAGGACACATCAATTTACATTTTCCTCTTGTATTGGGAGCCGATAATGGTCATCTATGGAATAAACTAATTAAGAAATCGGGCATGTTTGTAAGTTGTAACTTGTAAATTGTGAATGTGTGTTTTTTGTTTCCTCAATTAACGGTTAATGTGGAAAGTGTAATGTGATGATATGATCATGTGCACAATAAGTGGGGTCTAGTTTTTGGTATTTCCAATATATTGACTAAATTGATTAAAACTATGCAAGTTGTAACTATTGGGTATTTTGAAACTAGTTGTGAAAAGAAGGTCATGACTAAGTTACCCCCAACGGTCTAGATAATGCACGAGGTGATTCATAAGGAAGATCTTTATGGGTCTTGTGCTTGAGTAATAACCGTGTCAGTGCCTGGGTGTATATTGGAGATGTATGGCTTATGGTGTTGAATTAATGAGAATGAGTTTGGGTGTGTATAATTGGATTGACTCGGGGTAGACCGTTAATATCCTAGTTCAGAGGATTATCCTGAATTGCTTAGTAAACTTTAAAACCGTTGGGAGATTTATAAAAGAGAAAAACCCCAGAGAAATATGTTGTCTAGATATTGTTTCTGTCTAAGCTGCTGAAGTGGAATTTTTCGCCTGAGCGAGGCCTCTAGAGCGGGACAGGGCGACACAAAACCTCAGCCCTGTCTTCTCTGTTTTTCCCAGGTCTTCTTTTAGTTACCGAATTGAATCTGAAGTAACCCTTGCAATCCAATCATTGTTCAGCAAATTAAGGTTAGAAGTTATACTACAAGCTCATAGACTGATTTGTATTTAAATAAAGTTTAGGATACGACTACTCCAATAACAAAGACGCTTATTTGGTTAAGTTATTAAGTGTCTTACAATTGTGGAGAACTTGGGTATAGGAGGAGGAAATCGACGAGGTCTTGGAGGCGGTGAAATTGTAATGTCGTTAGAGGAGTAGTACATCTAGGGAACGAGGTTGCTCATCAATATGACATGATTCAATTTTATGCCTTTCTGGGCAAGACTGAGGTTGAGGCTTAAGATCCAGTGATCACAAATACTATTATTATTTTTGACAGAATGACTAATGTGTTGTTTGGTTTGAGATCTACTTACTTTTGTGTCCATGTGATTTTCCTCAAAATTTGATATGATTTGTCATATTCATGATGCCCTCATCCATGTTTCTACCCAAGTTGTAGAGTCCATCATAGTCACCCATGTATATCGTGTTGTCCAATTTTGTTTATAGATTTTCAGATCGGGGTGATCTGGTTATGTTGGATATAACTGACCTGATATAATATTAGGCATGAACGGGTCATCCCCCTATTATGTTGTGCTTAATGGTAATGCTTAGTAGGTAACTCTAGAGATCCTGGGTAGGGAAAGGATAGAGTGAGAAGAGGGTACAAACCCAAGTTAGCTTGTCTTCCCTCTATAGTTTCAATACCAATGTTTACATGTTATCAAGTGATAGACATAACCCAATCAAAACCATCATTTAGAGGATGAACATGCTTCACACGAAAATCAAACCTTATAAACCAATTACCCAACAATACATACTTAATTAACCATTGAAAATCATTATCTTTCTTCATTAGTCATAAAGCTAGAGTTAGGAAGAAAACCCGTTTTGTAGAGTAAAAACCTTAGTAGTTCCGTTTTGTAGAGTAAAAACCTTAGTAGTTGAATTATTGAAAATCATTTTTGAAAGGACCTCTTGGATAAAGGAATAATAACAGTGAAGAACATATACCTTACTGACAAATATTCCACGAATTTTGAATGAAAATCATGAATTCTTCGTCTTCATCCTCAAGCTTTTCTTGTTCTTCAATGGAGTTTGAAAAGAGAGAGTTCTAGAGAGAGATGGGAGGAATTGTTGTAATCTGATTTGAAGTCCGTAAAAATGGTCTAAAACTAACTTAATATCGTTATATACTCTTACCCTAAAATACCGAAAAGACTCCTC